>JAPMOB010113668.1:0-15979 GCA_029875015.1 Lepomis gibbosus
CAGTTTGTTTGGCAAACGTTACTGATAATGGATGCTGTTAAGGTAGTTCTCATTTTTACTTTTGTGCAAACCCTTTTGGCATGTTTGCATTTGAAAGTACAACTATAGTACTATATTGAGGAGCAGAGGCGAAGGAGTGCACGGAGGTCAGCATGTTTACTTCAGCTTTCCCTTCCAAGACGTAGATATGTTGCCTGGCAACGTCGCCGCTGCCGGTTTTGGATCCGACCATAGGATGCGACCTGGGCGAACCGCGGTCTGATTGGCTTGCATGGCTTTATCCTTCTCCCTACACTGCCGCTCATAGGTTTGGCGGCGTATTTATGCAGGTTGATGTAAACGACAAGTTTTTTGAAAACGATGTTGTGTGCACGATGTTATTATTGAAAACGGAGGGGGGGGGGATATCCGTTTCTCTAAATACCCGGCTATGTGTAAACGTGGCCTAACTCACTCTCACTCCTGCCTGTGTGCGCACGGTGTGAGAGGAGATGGAGACACGCTGACTGAGATTACTCTGAGCAGCATGCAGGGGAATAAATTAGTCTACACTACAATAGACTTTTGTATATTTCTTTCCCCTGATGGTCTTAATAACTCACTAGATATTGTGGCTAGTCACTGTTAGAAAATAAAGTCGCTGAAGTAGGCAGAGGACCGAACCACAGTAAATGTGAAGGGGGGGAGGACCATAATCTTTCAAAATGTAAAACCACATTGGACTTCTAGTAGAGAACAAGAGCTCTTAACCATTTGTATACCAAATACATTGACTAGAAAATGACTGACAAATGTGGTTATATTTAGGTTTTTGGATTAAAAGTATTGCTAGGTCCAACTCACATGTCCCTCCTCAATTCTACGCCCTTGGATGGAATTGGGCCGTCATTAACAAAATTGGTTTCACCTGTGCTTTTCCTGATATATGGCAAGTTAAAATGTCTCCTGTGAAAAAGGTCCACTGTCCATCTGCATACTGATCACACATCGGTTACATCGCATCTAACTAGTTACACTCAATTTTAAGCATCTAACATCATGTCTAAAAATTCTCTTCTTATCAGAGTGTGGTGCTACTCTGGTGACACATTATTACTAACTTGTAAATATTTCTAATATTTTCTGTTCCCCAATATGACACTGCCAAATGTGTTTTGTTTTGAATTCTGACAACAGCATTGGATTCCCAATAACGGTTAAATCAAGGGCAACTAGACAGGTTGAAGATAGTGGAAGATGTTTGACTAAACCCTCCTTGGATAACTGTGACCTTGATGACTGAGAATCTTCGCAAACAGGACAAAATTTCATTTTTAGGAATGAAAGTTGCCCCAAAATGGAGCAGAACAGGCAGCTGTATATAAAGCAATTTTTAAATGTCTATTATGCAGAGGATTAAATCTCATGAACAGGCACCTCCTCATGATGGCATTCATCAAGTTGAAACGAGCAGTTTGAGAAGCAAACGTAATTTGGTGAATCTGACCTTAATCTAACACTCATATGAACAAGCAGCAGGTTTAGGATTATAAAACATAAAGACAACAAACATACGAAAGCACAGAAACATGTATGTTGTATTTATGTTTTATCCCCGGCCTCTGCTATCTAACATATTCAGAACACATTATGAGGCTATTTGAATACATTTCCAATCCTTCATTTTAGAAATGTCATTGAAATCAACTGTACAAATCGTGGTTAAAAACATCTGCATGGCAAAGTACTGCTTCCTGGAGATGTTTCAGAAAGTTTTACTCTTATTAATATGCATTTGTTTTCTATTTACAATGATGTGGATATTACTTTCCTTAAGGGGTTTGCACACATGCCAGAGGCCAAAAGAGTTCACACTGTCTCAAGCCCTGTAGGGCAGCTCCCTGTTGGCGGCAGCAGCAGGAGATCTCATGCCAAACATCTTGAGCTCTGACCTTGAGAGAAATCCATTGCTCACTCTGGCCTGCTGGTCCCACTGGAAACTTTTCCAGACCTCGATGTAGATCTCTAACGGTAGCTGCAGGGGTCCTCGCCTGCTTGTACTAGCTCTTAGGTCTCAGGGCCAAGCAAGTCAACACACACTCTGAAAGCAGACTTTGGCGATTGTGAGAACGAACTGTAGGTTTGCTTTGAAGAAGCCCTGCGAGTAAGTGACTATTACTGCACTGCCTGTACCCTACGCAGTGCAGAGAGCCATTATGCAAGGTAGCATGGATAAGGAAGTGGTTCTGTCCACCCACAGGGACGGATCTCAAGAGTATGTGCGAGCAAGCTGTGTGTGAGGGAGAGAATGAAATGTGGTAGTATATCTTGATGTTTTTCCTGCTACTGTAACGGCTCTTGCACATTTCTACCCAGCGCCTAGCAAACGTCCACTCAGTGACCCCAACCTTTCATGTAATGCACAATAAAATGTTTAAGTGGTGTTCCAGCACCATTGAACTCTGGATAAATTGCCTCATATTTTCTGTGGAGCGCTGTATTTTTCAAGATAAACACGACAACTCCAGACTATGGCACAATGGAGAAACTAGAAGATTAAAAAATATATTAAGGTAGGTATCGTGCTGTTTAGGCTCTCTATTTGGAAATGAATCTTACACAGAGAAATATCTATATTACACCCTTGTTTCCTCACTTCACTGTGAACTTACTTTTGTTAACCTCACATGAGGGAAAGGAGATGGGGAGGAAAAGAGGAAAACATAATGCATATTTCAGCCGGAGAAGTGAATGTGATGGAAATGCATGATGATGACGATTCATGCATATAATGGATCTGACATCCCAAATGAATGACTCTGTTGCATAACCCTTCAGATTCATGTCGAGATACAGCATCAAACTGTCACCCGTGGCTTTTTATTTCGCATATAGCCCCGAGCCGTGTCAGGAGAGTGTTTGCATCCAATCCACCTAGAAACATAAAAAGTGAACTTATGAACTAGCTTTCTTTCTATAATACATTAAAGTGCAGAATGGAAACTATATTTACCCCAAAAAACTGCTTTGTGCAACACCTCTATAAATGGACATACAAGGGCTACAGTAACGAGATTTTAATTTTTTTGTGGTTTCCCCATTAAAATGTTTTTAAAATGCTGTTGGTATAATTTTTTTAATTACAGCTTTGAAAATCTGTATTTAGAATTTGCCTGTGATGAATAAATCTGAGCAAGCACTGAAAACAAACTGCCCATAATCCTAAATGTTTGTTGGAAGGTGGCATGGGGAAATGAAACAGAGCGTTTTCTGGTTAACCTGAATTATACATTTATAGGAAACTGGAGTGAAATAAACAAGGCATGGAACAAAGTGCAGCCATGCAGTTTGAATGAATCTGAACATCTTGGCCTTGGGAATCCCTGCAGGGGAACACCTACCTACACCCAACACATACACACTGTCTGCTCACAGAAAGATTACCATGATAAACACGGCTGGAGCGGAAGGGTAGTTAACATGGTAAAATGGACACAGCATTGGATGCTTCCCAGATCTGCACAGCACGTACTTCAGTGTCATTTCATATTCATATCACACAGAAGACGAGCACTGAGATTGGCGGCCCCTGCAACTTTAATTTCATTTAAAAATACACACATAATGACAAACTTTTAATAAAAGATATATTTGTCTGAAGCAAATATAAATAAGTGACGCATAAGTAATAATAAACTATCCACACACATTCTACATTCCTACAAAGGCAGATGTAAACAGCTTTAATGGTTGAAAACAATAGCACAAGGAAATGTGTAATTACTCTGACACAACAGGACAAAGGAAGGATTTTTACGAGCTGTTTATGTATTAACAACACCAGTTGTGGCTGCATTTGGCAGAATTGCTGGGGTAAATGATGCACAAGTGAAAGTGCAAGATTAATAAGCAGTTTATCCCAGGAGGGGTAACATCTCCTGCATCTTAATGTGTTCACTCTGATCCTTTTGTGAAAATGTATGCATGCACACACACACACAAACAAACCAAAACAAAAGTCTACACAGGCATTACTTACACAAAACCTATCCTATCCATGATTAGGAGATTTCACATTTCATGTGTAAATACATACAACCAGGTTATGATTCCTTTTGTGTTAATTTTCACTGAAAAAAATAAAGATTTGAATTGTTTAAACCTAATTTTCATATGGATTTAATGCTCCTGTTGTACTTCCTACTACAACAAGACACTGTTCACTGCAGTTTACAGTAAATGAAGTCCTTTTACAAGTAGCACAGCTTACAAAAGAATGAGAGAAAATGCAAATGAGCTGCTGATTGTGCAGTCCCTCAAAGTAATTGAAAAAAGGACAAAAAACAGCAATTACCAGAAACAATGTCCCTGTTACTCAGGATAATCCACAGACCTCAGCATCAATAGTTTTCATACAGGGGCTATCTGTTCAGTTAAAAAAGAGGCTACAGTTAAAACTGAAGGTCTGGGGATTAACAGGGACCATTTTTTTCTAGAAAGACCCACTGCTGAGTCTTTCAAATGTCATGTTTCAATGCTTTAAGCTCCACAAACAGCTTTACATTCACCACCATTGTGTCGTAGTGGCAGCAGAGGTGGATATCTAAAAAATGAGAAGATGAAACCAACACTATCTGCATGGCTAGATACCACAACGTCTTTGTGAGAAGCATTTCTTTAAGTCTTGTCAATAAGTGTCAGTTGGTGCGTTGTAGATGACTGCGGCTGACTTTCATCGACTTGATAGTCAAACGTGAGCTGCAGGTGACTGCAGGGGTGGGGTATAAACTGCACCGTCAAGTCGGACACATTCCACTAGTGTCATCAGTCAAAAGGGGGTTCCAACTTTGTGCAGCCGGAGAAAAGCATCTGCAGTAGCCGGACCCAGTGACTGCAGCTGACTTCTTCAGTGAGATTTTAATGTAATGTGACATGGTGATGTTTAGCTGCTTAAATTTAAGGCTTCTGCCACCTGTTGGCTAAGAGTGTTACCTCTGCTGTTTTTCTGTTTGTTTTTTTGTGGCAACTGTTTTATAACATTTATAAAACATCAGGGTCCATCCACCTAAATTAAAGTATAGTTTCAGTTGATTTCAGTTCAGTCTGCTGAGTACACACCAAAACTAAGGCTACATTCAGACTGCAGGCTTGATTTTTTTGGTTTGACAGGTCCCATTATAGTTTAAATTTTAGCCTGTTCGTGGCCTGAAAGTGACCTGCATGCGCAGAATAACACAGCATCACATACGTTGCCACGTTGTGGCAGGCTACAGAAGTAAACAAGCAGTGACAGAGGATAGCTCCGGTTAGCTCATGGGAGACTCCCATTTTTCATTGTCCTCTCACAGGTCACATTTCTCCCTAATTATGACAATTGTTCACAACTTTCTGTTCTTTTCATTACGGTTTCTGGCACTATACAACGCATCTCCCCACAACTCACTTACTCCCTCTCCTGGCTAAACTGTTATTGACGTAACTAACTGACGGTTCTTCTAACTTTTCTAAACAATCTTGTGCATCTTTCTGGACTGGAATAGGGTCAATCCTGATTTGCAAGTAGCCTGGGACAGCCATAATGGGTTGTAATCAGATACATGATCTTGCCAACACACACACATGGTATATGTGGCTAAATGCAAATGAAAGTGTTTTAAATCTCATCCGCATTTTATCCAGATATAATACACTTGAAATGACAAGTGTAAATGTGGCTATTGCCTGCCTGTGGATGGTAAGTACGTCTACCATGCTGTTATTTTTTCTTCCCATAGGTGGCGCATGTTTTTTTGCAATTGTAAAACTGTAGTCCGAAACTGCTGCCACAGCTGCTCTGCAAATCAGTTTATGGCAGGACTTGTTTTTTGGAGCGTTACATCATTGACACTACATGTCCTTGTTATTTTATGATCATGCAGAACATTTTAGGGGCCATCCTCAACCTAATTTGTATTTTTAGGATCTAAAATTATCCACTGCTTATCCATTGCTTGAATTTCTGTGATCCTTGTCCAAGAAAACTGTTTGATGTTGAGAGTGGGTTTTGTTGGAAATTTGCAACAAGCTCTGAATGAATACTTCCACCATATTTTGGAAGGGGCAACACTGCATGGCATTGCCAGCAGCCACCAACTGTCTCCTCTTTGAAAATGTCCTGGAAAAGAAGGCCCTTAGTGGCGTCTTTTTTTTTTTTCTTCTAAAGAACAGCGGCAAAGAGGGAATACTCATTTATGTTATTTCCCATCCCAAAAACATCAGACCTCCTCTGTGACTCATACCACACATGGTGAGTGCACCCAGAGGCATGTTCGTGTGTTAGTGTGTGTCACTGATTTGTTCATCACCAGTGACTATTCCTGTTTGAAGATGATTCAACATGCTTCCACTACACCTGACTCGTTCTGCCTTAGCATCGAAATCAATTTTCCCTCAGTCCCCACTGTAGATCCCACTCCAAGCTTCAGATCCTCAGCTGCCAGACTGCTCAGCTGTCCATCATGTGACAGCCTTAAGCTTCCCAGACAGTAATTGGATCTGTGCTGCACACAGGCAGCCTCCTTCATTTACATTATGCCGTGGATATCAAAATAGACTATCAAGGGGTGTTGTGTGATCCGGTTTTATGTCTGTATTAACATATCTATGCTGGTATAGGTGGAACTAACTTCTATATGTCCCAAATATTCATATAGATCAATCTTAATAGGAACACATGTCTCTGTAGAAAGAGGAGTCATGGGAGGGGAGGGAAGGAAAAGATTGAACACTGCTTACCCCCACTTTCTTTGGGCATCAGTTAAGGTGACCATGATTGGAAGTAGGAATAGGGGGGAAATCAATTCAGCAGCTCACATTAAATTAGAAAAATAGCACAGAAAGTGAATCATGCTCTAAATCAGCTTTGGTTATTGGCCCAGAGCCTCCTCTCAAGCTGTCAGGTGGTGCTCAGGATCCAAAAGAACTTGGGTGGCACTTTCATCTGGGACGTGGTTGAGTCGAATGCAGCATCGTGAGTAGTTTTGTGCCCACGCTTACATCAAATGTTCCGTTTATTTCACACATCTGTTGTTTATGCTTCATACGAAGAGCCAGTGCTTGAATGGGGACATAATCTGGCATGGCCACATAATTCCGTTTATAGCATGCTACAATATTGTCCTTGATAGCAAAATATTTCCGGTCCCTGTTTGACTTGGAGTTCAAACATGACCTTTTGACAATAACTCTTCTTTTGCCACATTTTCAGTGTAAGATATAATTATTTATTGCCCACAAAGCAGTCACTTCATTATTTTGGCATTAGTTATGAAGCAGACAAAGATTTTAGGACCGTTAAAATCACTCCATCATGAAATATTTACCACCGCCTAATTATTTGAGGCTTGGCAGCCATTTTCAAAAGCACCTCAGTGGACGAGCCAATTTCAAAATGAAAAAAAATTCTGTGAAGTTAGCCATGGCCCCTATTAATATTCCTCTATGCAAATGCCAGATGATCTTCCCACACATTTAACAGCCTGGCCTTTCTGCAATTTACTGACTCACAGCCCAAAAGGAAGTGTCTGATCCCGAATTCAAGAACAACTTCTTTGGAATCCTTTACAATATAGAAGAAGAGAGCTGAGGTATGGAAAAATGAGGTGGCAACACATAAACAATCACTGAAAGCTCTTGCTGAATGTTAAAGAGCGTCTTAACTGGAAAACTGGATTTCAGTTTAATCTTAGCTTAAAAATATTCCTTTGACGAGTGCATTACGTTAACTGCAAAGCGAAAAGTGCTATTTCTCCACCTCTAATGTTCTTTTTTCTTTTGTGGTTTCTGACATGTGAGTGACAGGTAGAAAGTTGAATGATTGCTCCAAAACCTCAAAAAACAAATCCACTTACCGACGAGCAGAAAAACCAGTGTGACAACAATTTTTGAATTTGTTGGTTTTTAAGTGAACTAGGAAACCCTTTTCAGATTCAGTGCCAACACTTTGAATTACAGTATTTTCCTCCAAGCCTAGGGCACTCAATAAATGTATAGTTTTGAATTAACATCAATGTCAAAAATCATACAATTATAATCAAAGATCATTTGATATTTAAAAAAGTGCCTGTCAATCTTTAATTCCAGCTTCCTGTATAGACATTTGTCCAGTTCCAAACATTTAACATTTGATTTGACCAAGAGTATAATCCAGCTGATCTTCCCACGAAGGCTTGTTAGAAAAATTATAAAAAAAGTAGGCCATCTACGGTTCCATTACGACTGAGCAAACTACATCTGCTGATGAAGAGTGAAGCATATAGGGTAAGTACAGACAGAGCTCTGAAGTTGCGCTTGCATCAGCTGATTGGAATCAGCTGTTTTATTCATGCTTCACGATCACAGTTTTTCAGAACTGTGTGCCTACCAACAAACTCGTCATGTCCAGTCATATTCATTGAGTTGTAGAGTACCGCCATTATTACTTGAAACCTCTCAATATTACTCTGCTAAGAGGATAATACTGTTACCATTTGGTCCCTCAGCCACCCCAATCTCCTTAGGTGCTGAAACCTCATTGCTTCTTGAAATCTTTCAAAGCCTCCCCAAAGAGCAGAACCTTTAAAAAAAATAAACTATCAATCCCTTGATGTAGGCGTTGTCTGAAAAGAAACTGATCAAAATTCAGTAAGTGGGCCTTGAATGAAGAAAGTCTTGTTATTAAAACAGTTGTTCACACCATTGTACTAAAAGTAAAGTAGAATTTATCCTAAAGTTACAAAATTTAATTCATTTTGATGCAGCAAGTACATCAGAAGGGCTGGTTCAAGGCTGAAGAAACTGGCATTCACAATGCTACTACAGGCATCAAAGAAGCAGATGGCAAGCAAAGGCAATCTGTCATATAAAAAAGCAGTCCTGATGCTCACCCATATTTTTGAGCTTGTCTTATCCCTACTTTTGACTGCTCATTTCTTTCTTGCTGGATTCGGCCATTTTATTTTCTGTTGCCTATTTCCAGTGCCAAAACCCTGCACTTGCCATTTTACAAGTCATAGAATATGCACCATCTTGCCGCTCAACCACACTTACATTCAGCACTTACAAGTGACTCAAAGGGTGAGCTAAAAGGACACATTTAAAAGGACACAAGGGCTTCAGTGATTAAACCCATGACATTTTAGTTGTAGGGTGGACTTTAACCATGATCTATCTCAAATAACTCAGGTTTGGAACATCAGTAATGCCACATATTGTACTACAGGCAAGCAACAAAATTGTTATCCAAACTTAAACCTAGGGCTGGACAATATGACCTAAAACCAAATTTATGATTAATTGAACATTTTACCACGATTAGTGAGTGATTATTTAGTTTTTTGTTTTCTTGCCCTCATATTTCGCTGACCAGGTTTGTACTGTAAATATGCTATTAAAGATGGGATATTTTTGTTGATTCACAAAGTATGTTTTCTGTGCTTGAAATTTGATCTTCTTAAATATAGAAATTCTAAAAACAGCCTTCAAAGAGAAGGATTTCTCAACTATTGTTAGATCTTTTCCCATAATAGGAGCATTGCTTTTAGCCCGGTTGCCCGGTTGGTCCACCACTTTGGTCCAGGTTGAAATATATCAACAACTACTGGTTCGATTGCCACAAAATCTGGTACAGATATCCAAAGGCAGGACCTTAAAAATGGCTATGCTTAAGTGCAGCCTCACAGAGCCTTTAGCGTGGCTGCAGACTCTTTGTCTGGTTTTGTCTTTTTGTTTGTTGTTCTACTGAAGGCACCGAATCAAAGTGGCTTCAGAAAAACAAAAGGGAGATATCTCCCTTCAACAATCGCGCACACACAAAGACCCAAAATGCTAATTGGAACAGTGACACTAGCAATGACTCAGAAACATAACACAAATCCGATAGTAAGCACCCAAAGTTGCATGCAGACAGGAACTCATGCCTTTTTTGTCTATCATTCTCCCCCAAGAGTCTCCTGAGAACCTCTGAGGCCTTATCCCCGTGACGACAGGATTTGGCAGCCAGCTGCATTGTCATGCCTGTGATACAATGCTGGGGGGTTGTTTTCAAGCCAATCGTAGCCCGGTTCCACATTGTGCCATACTTTGTGATGTCTCGCTCCATAGCTCAGGGAGGAGATGAAGGTCTCCTGGCAACTGGACAGATGCTGTGCAGGAGACATTACTGTTCTGCTCCTTAGACCCATCCATAGAGCACACGCACACGCAGGCATATCCTACTATTTGTGATCTTCACCATTCACTTTAGCCCTGGGGAGGACCAGCGGACCAAGGAGGCTCCTGTGTTTCATGCACTGTTAAGTTGGTTAGGGGCTCTTAGCTGACTCCTGCCAGTCCTGCCCAGAGTCCATGAATGGAGATCCCATTGCTTCCCATGGGAATGTGATGGAAAATCATGTCCAAGCTTACTGATGCATTTTCACTGAAGAGACCTGGCTTTTCAGTCTCAATGCAGATTAAATGTGATTGCATATAAACAAGGTTTGGCAAAGAAAAAAAGAGGCAGTCTTCCTAATTCTCTGCAGCACTCTTTGTATTTGACACACTTCTGTGTAAAGTGAGTTGATGGAGCAGAAAAACAAACACTTTTTTTTTGCATGCTGAACACTTGTGTGTCACTATGCTGACAGCTTGCCTTGTAGCCCCAGAGAGTGAAAAGAGTTTTGGATATGAACAGGTCCAGATTGAGATTTCCATTATCTCATGCTTGATCACCTCTCAAATTGCAATATTTCGCCAAGACAAATCTGTTCCTTCATGCATTGTGAGTTTTAGGTTGGATTGTTTCATTCTGTGCCTAAGTGAAAAAGTCATTTTGTGGGTTGTTTTAGTAAATCGTATTATTCAGAAATGAACCATTACTTACACTAATATGACAAAAAGCTCATTCTGACCAAAGGCCCCATATTTCGCAGCCTCACTGAAGCAAGTCATATTTACATGATAAAGACTTCCTCATCTACCAGATCTCCTTATATCTACAGTCCCCTTCAAGCCTTTTATCAGTTAGAATGTAATATTGTGCTGCTGTGCCTCCTCCTCTTTGCAATGTTCCTCAGAGCCGAGACACTACTGGCAGGGCACGATCATCTCATTATGCCAAATACTGAATTTTTAATGGGTCATTACGGTCGGCCATTTTCCGGCAGCGGTTCTGTCAGTGCAAACAGGTGGGATAGGGTTCTCTCAGGTCACCGTCTGCACAGGCAAAATATCTCCACTGATCCCCCATCTATATCCTGTCTGCCAAAATGAAAAAAAAAAACGACAGGTAGAAAAAGTCCCTCACTGCCATATCAGAGCCAGATCTTGACCCCTAATGTCCTTGTGGAGTGGCTGTGAGACAGACGGTACCTTTCAAAAACCATCAATTTATTTCAGGGTGAGGCTAAAGCTAATTTCAACAGCCCTCAAAGGATTTGCTGATATAATAGATTAGGCAGAGCAGCAGTATAACCCCACTGTGCCCTATATGCCATTAGACTTGTTTGTACTGCATTACTGATTCCATCTTATTTAAATGTACTCTGGTAATTAGGCCCTACAGTAATTATAGGGAATGATTGCATTAATGCAAACTTGAAAATTGAGAATTGACAAATGCAGGCGTATTAATTGACTCCCAAATTCACCTCATAGTTATTCATGCTTTTTCATGGGGGTTCGCTGTACATCAGAGAGACAAGCACCAGCGTTCCAGACCAAGCGCCAAGAGCAAGAGACCATTAAGTCTTAAGAGACTTGCAGTAGATGTCGGTAAAGAAAGAGAGAGAGAGATAGAGAGAGGGGGCAAAAGAAAGATAGAGTGCAGAGTCCGATCAATATTCAAACTGCAAAATGAATTTGACTGGAGCGAGAACTTCTCATCAAATGGGAAAAGAAATTGGATATGAAAGATGACCTGCCATAAAATCCGATATCCCACAATGCCATCTGTCAGACAGCGGCTAGGGAATAATGACAACGGCTAATGAAAGTTGAGCCCTGGTTCGGCAGTGGTTTAAATCAGCTCCTCGCTGCGTCCTCCTCGCTGTGCTGACTCAGAGCCATGTCCTCTATCCAGCCCAGCTGGGTGCCACAGAATAAAGGAGCGGGAAACCCTCAACATTATCCCAAACACTTTCAAGCAGGAACAGAACAGGGATCAAGTTGTTTGTAATATTACTCAGGTCCTAGTGGAGGTACTGTACTCATCTCAGATGAACAGGGAGGTCAGGATCAGCTACAGGACAGCACTAGTGGAACTGGTGGATATGGAGGACTCTCAGGGCAGAGACTTTCTGTAATGCATGCTTCAACTTAGGCCTCATTCTACCTCAGTCTACCTTTCTGCTTCCCTGAAAGTACCTGATGCGCCAGGAGAAACATGATGTCTGTCTGAGGTCAGAACCATTTTTTCTTTAGCGTGTGCAGTATTTCAGTCTAGGAGGGCATTAAATAAATTTCAGTCAGGAGAGACTTCATCTTAGTGAATAATAAATTATTATAGTTCTCTGAGACGAAGTCTCTCCTTGACAAGCATACAATGAATATGAGATATGTGAAAAGTCTTTGGCAATTAGACCCCATTGTGATGACGTGGTATCTAAAGGCGTTAGTGCAGCAGTAGAGCTAGAGGAAACCCCCTAGTTGAGGTCTAGACACTGATGGTGGTGAGGGATGAAGAAATGCTGAAGATCTGAATGTGAAAAGGAGAGGACTTCTGCTGAGCTTGAACTGGGCCTGGATCTGAGGAGCAGGAGGCAAATAGGGTGGAGGAGGGCTACAAGCAATTCAGACTAAAATGACAGCTGAGAGGAGAATGGATTTAAAGTTTGACAGTGACTACATGATTGGCTGTGCTGATCGCTGCAAAATCTGATTAGAAAACTGAAGAGTGAACAATCCTTAGTCAGCTGTTAGGGGGGAAGGAGCAGAGAGACTGTATGAGAGAGAACTGTGAATGAATGAAGCATAAAGATAGTCTGGTTAAACTTATAAATGCTATATTTTCTTATTGTCAACAAACCTCACGAAAAGACCAACACAAACAATGAACTGATCCTACAAAGTATTGCTTGTTCAAAGCATGATATATTTTATTTCTCTGTCCCATAGAGGTTCATTGTTGTCCAAAAGATATATATAAACATGGGCACATTAGTTTGTTTAGGGTCAACATACAGTACACTGCTGCTGTAAATACTCACTTGAGCAGGAACCGTGTATTAGTCCACAGCTGACAATAGTCCCCAACAAATTTGCTATTCTCTCCTAAGTAACGTTTACTAAAACCTACAGTGACAAGTTGTTTTAGGAACTCAACTCCACACTACTACACACAAGACTTTTGCCCATTACAGGCAGAGTCCCTTTTACTGGCTGGGTGTGGCTACACATTTTGACAAATAAACTCAGGTTTTAATTAGTCCCTGGGCACCAAATTAATGATTCGTAACTGAAATGTTATGCAATAGCCTAATTTTAGTAATAATAATACTTATAAATAAACAATTTGATTGTACTTCCCATCTTTGTTAAGCAAGAGGTTTGTGCAAAAGCAAAGGCTTGTCCCAAATAAAGCAAGTTAAAGCCTGGGCTGTTAAAACTGAAGTTTTAGTTTAAGTTTTACATTTTTAATATGAACGAATAGGTTAGGGGCTATGTCATACAGGCGAAGGGTTGGTTTTAATCTTGTTACACCAGCCTTACCCTTAAAAAGGCTCCAATTTCCCATAAACCTTATTGCTTCCTTTTTAAAAAAGGACGTTGCCTATTCTCTAAAACAATCGGCCTCCCCATTCCCAACCTGCCAGCCCTCATTGACACTGCCACCACTTGCAGAGCACTGACCGTATCACACAACCCATATCAACCCCATAACCCATACTTCACCCTTTTCCCCTCTGGCTGCAGATATAGACAAGCAATCTGCAAAAAGCATGCTCTGGGAGGAGTTTTGCACCATCAACTGTAAGTGCTTTAAATAGCATGTGTACACTGTAACAGACTGTGTGTTTATACCTTGTTCTGAATGTTATTTTTGTGCACAGGCTGTGAAAACAAATTTCCTCTATAGAGAACAACAACAAATGAATCTGAGACGCTGAAACACTTGCATTTGCAAGAAGGACATACCGCATTTCATTACCTGATAAAACAAAATAATGCATAAATGAGAATAAAAAAAGTTATAGCTGTAATGGAGATGGAAAAGAAGTGTGATATTCTACATAACAATATGTTTCTATATTCTACATTTAGAAGCTAGTAAGGTTGCCAGTCTCTGTGTAAGATAATTACGTGGCTGTGTAGACAGTTTATTTAAACGCTTGACATTGAATTGGACCAATTCTGAAGATAAAACTGCAAGAGATAATTAAATTCCAAAGTACTATTTCTGTCATGTATTTTTCACTGGATCTTTTTTTTCTATTCTCTTCAGATGATCGGTCTTAATACACACACAAACACACACACACACGAAACACTTCCAGGCAAACAAAGGGCAATTATGAAGACATTGGACTGACTTGGGTTTTTTTGTCCTCAGCTTTGTCCCTCTGTCTTCATCATTTGTTCCAGCCTTCAAATATTTGAGTTTCATGGCACAAAAAATACACATAATGTGATTAATGTACATTACATAGTGTTTTAGAGAAAGAAGTGCCTCCTTAAGACCAACATACAATTGAAAAGGTCAAGCTGTCATGTGCTACGTGTTTCTCCTGTTCGCAGAGCGACATGAGATATGAGTATCAGCACCAAGCTCCCATTCTTGAAATGATTGGCCAATAAATGTTTTCATTCTGGTGTGTTTTCGGGCATCATGGATACTGAGAAACTCAGGGCCTTGGGGCCTCAAGTGCGTGCCTTTTCAAAGCAACGTATGTAAAGTTAATGGCCTCTTAAATAAACTGTCAATCGTGCCACCGCCTGGCTTGTTTTTTTTACCCACCCTCGTGCACAAATCTTAATTTTTTTTTCCACCCATGAAAGATATTACTCCACACTGGCAAAGCTTCTCTCGCTTCCCCTCTCTTCGTCTGCCCACCCACCTCTACTCCATCCTCTGTCAAACAGCAGATTTAAAAAATCGATCCCATTTGATCCTGTCGATTTCTATTTAAATCTACACCTACAACCCCCGGGTGGAAGCGGGGAGGGGCTTTTGTGACGGGGAAATCACAGCAAGCAATGGTGCTGTATTACGATTGATTATGGAGGGTGCAAGGTGACTCAGGTCAGGAAAGGGGGTTCTTATATCTTACTGTCTCATTCAATTACACACTGCTGTCAGCCTAAATCATGCCGCACTGTTTTCTCTCAGCCAGAAGGGGAATTAGCAATATTGAATCCGCTGTCGAATGTTGAACAGCTCGTAGGGGTTTCTCTTGTCTGATCTAGCGCCAACTTCAGAACGGCAATTAAAGCCAGCACAGAAAAAGGGAATAGGTTTCAGTTTCTCCTTTAGGAGTACGAGGAGTGTATGGAAGATTTATTGCAGGAAAGAGTATGAAGTTTTCCAACACTAGACAAACCTTGGTGACATAACATTATTTTGTGGGCTTTGGTTGCTGAATATCAACGGGAAGAATACCCCCAGCACTGCACTGAATGCCCTGACATACTATTTATTCCGTCAGGGCCAATGAATATCCTGAATAAAGCTTTGAGGTGTCTGGAGGGTAGCCGGATGTTTGTTCTTTGTCTCAGTCTCATCAGCTGAAGACATTCAGACCAGCCGTGCCCCCTTTTTTTGCCTGCCAGTGTCTAAAAGCAGTTTCCTTGTTAAATATTCATGCTGCCCTTCTCTTTCAGGCAGGCTAAGATTTTTTTGAAGTGCATAAGTGCTGTATTGGTGTTTCGATGGCGGGGCGTAAATGGAGCGTGAGGACTTTGGCAGATGTGCAGCCCAGGATTCAGCTGATAACTATGGCGTCATTTATATATCATATGTTGTGAGCGTGTAAGACATTCTCACGAGCACATTATATTATTTCACACG
>JAPMOB010113727.1:0-23024 GCA_029875015.1 Lepomis gibbosus
GACTAGAACAGTTTCACTGACTGGTACACTCTCATTGACCAAGTCGCTCAGTCCAAAAGTAAAGCTAATAACTTTGCCTGAGGTTGCAAGTTGCTTCACATTTATAGCAAAACCCCAGCAACATTGCTAAAGCACCAAAGACAAAAGCTGTCAACAAAACTGAGACTTGGTACGTGGTATGATGTAATGGCATTATTTGTTCAGGCTCATAACAGTAGTTTATGTTCTACCAGTTCAAGTTTTCATCACAGAATTAGAACGACAGATCAGACTAAATTTTGTAATATGGAATGAAATCCAAATTAGAAACAGCTTCCATCTGCACTTCTGGGCCAATGGTCCTAATTACTGGGGCCACCAAGATTTAAAATTGAAATCTGGAAGACTGAAATTTCCATCTGTCAACACAACACTTTCGATTTGTGTTGTGTGTGACCTATTTCAAATGAGGATTCCATGTAGAGCAAAACAAAGCAACCAAATAACAGCATTGTCTTTTCTGACCGTTCTAATTCTACGCCTGCAGCCCAATGCCAACACTGACAATGAGTGAAGCATGTGACTAGCATCGAGGAAGTGCAGTTAATGCAATCCTACCTGAGAGCAGGGACCAATGCAGTTCACACTACAACACAATTCAGTCACACAGTAATGTCTCTGACTACACTTGCGCAGTTTATACTCACCTGACTCCTGGTTATAAATGATGTTTTTGCAGAGCAGGTCGTTGTGGCAGAGAACTACGGGGGAGCCCAGCACCGACAAGCTCTGCTGGAGCCACACTAGCTCTTCCCGGAGGCACTGTGGGCTGGGCACCTCCATACACAACCTGGAAGGGGCAAAGAGTCAAACAGAGTGAATAGTGAAGACTGAAAGGGGTAGGAGCATTAATAGGACAGAAATACAGGAAACCTGAAAGCAGACACAGAAATATAGCTGAAATAGGAACAAAAAGTAAGAATGAAAAAGGGAAGAGAAGGAAACAAATACTGTACTCTAATTTTACCGGCAGGCTTGCTGTAAAGCAGTTTGTGGCAAAAAGAAAAAGTGATTCATAATTGTGCAATCTCAATGTAAACTAATCCACAAAAAAACAAACACATGATTTGGGTACAGATTCCTTCGTTATGGAAAATGAAGTGAATATACGCACAACACACTTCTCAACGATGCCTAACATGACACAAAACACCAAATTTGAGTAAAATGGGAAGACTCCTGAAAATAATGATGAATGCAATAAAAAGAATGTGAAAATGTCAACTTAAATCTCATAGTTTTACTAATACAATAACAGACTATGTGACTTTAAGTCTAAGCTACAGCATCATTACCACCGCATTTCCTGTCCGTTAGATTAGGTTCTAGTGTTACAGTGGGTTTTTTTATGTTGAGCTATGCTAGGCTTGGGCGGTATCTATTTGTTCATACATTCCTGACATTTCATGGGGGTACGTACAGTATGATGGTATTTGTGTAAAAAAAACCCAACAAACCCATAGCTGATCTGCTGGTGACATCATTGTAGCATGTATGCCATTGTCTAGCATAGAATGCTGTATATCTATTATGTAGTCGTTCTACTTAGACAAGTCTTTCAGGGTTTAAATGTGTATGGCCAATAAAACAATAAATAGATCAGGATCAGGGAATCTCTTGTGTGTGTTGTTTACCAACTGCTGGAAAAGTGCAGGGGGTTATTTTGTTGCCACGTTGGAAGATGGTGTCAGGCAACTTCACGTCACCACAATACATCAGCTCATTACAGCATCTCCGTATCAGTTCAACAGATCGAGGAGCGTCTGTACTTTTGATGGTAAGTAATACCATCGAGATTTCTAAATACCCTGGTTTACTGTAATACCGTGATGTCGCCCATGTAGGTCACGCTCAAGAGACAATAAACACACATTGTGCAACACAATGTTTAACAATTTAACACTTTTTACCCGAACTCCTCCCTACCGCGGGTGTTGCAGTCTTTATCGGCACTTTTCATACAATGTTAATATTTGGGTGACCTCCCTGGAAATCAACAGCCTGCAAAAGTAAATGTTTGTTTTGGATTCATTTTGGGTGCCAACATACATGAAGGTAGTTAATTTTCAAACAATCAAAGCTTAATGGTGCCAAAGTGCATCATAAATCGAGGATTCTCAACTCAATTTGCCTTTGTGTACCGCACCTGTAATCTTTCATGTTTACACTGACACAAACTGAATGGGCCTTATGTAACCTTCATATTTAGATGACAATATGATAGTCACGTAATACGATTTACAATATATAAGATTGTTACAAGACTTTAAGGCAACAAGAGTCACTGTACTAGTGTAATATTATTAACACAAAAAGCATCAGTAAGTATAAACTATCAGTCTGTGTCAGACCTTGTTAATGTAACCTTGTTTGAAGATAAAATCTTGATAGGGTGCTCTACTTTTATCTTTAATGCTGTTTAGAGAGAAACTGTCAGTAACTCTTCTGTGTCATTTTTTGGGAATGCCAAAGCCATAAAATTAATGTAGTCACACTTGCTTGGATTATGAAACGAATTCCACGTACTTACTCTTGTGGGAATAAACAACTGTGACTCACTGATGAGAGGAAAGTCGTACGTCCACATGGAGATAACTAACAATGTAATTAGAGCCTGCTTTTATTTTTATTTTCAATCAACATACTGACTTTGAAAGGTTTGTTCTTGCTTTTTTTCTTTTGCACTTTATGTAGGCTTTTAAATAAGTGGTGAATTCAAGTCCAACTACTATTATGCAATCTTTATTGGACTAAATATAGGCTATTAAAAGTCTATAGATAACCTGGAGGTCAGTCATCAACTTTTTCTCTCAGTTGGAACTGTGAAAAGGAAGGTCAACTAGGCGTTCAGTCTGGCAGATTTCAATAACCATACTCTTCTGTATGGCCTCACCTAGCATTCTGCTCAGGGTCCTTTAAGTACTTGGGGATGAGAGCAAAGTATTTGCCCATCTTCAGCCACAGGTCAGACTGGGGCACCCAACCATTGTGGGCATGGATGGCATGGTACTTGGCCAGCTGCCTGGCAATGAGCCTGCAAGGTAAAAGAGACAGAAAGTGGGAGGATTTGAATTAGATCAGCAACATGCAACATGGAAGAAAATTATTTATATGGTTTTCATGAATGGAAAGGCATAAATAAAATATTTATTTGGATATACTGAGAACTAATAGCAATGTTTAAATGTAATCTATTTTGCTTAATTCATTATCTATTGTAAAATAAGAACACATTTCTACACTTTAAGATAATACCTTCTGTCTATCAAATACATTTGAGCATTTAAAGTCTTTACTGACTTTTTACATGCCCAAGCTCAACTTTAGCTTGATTTGATTTTTCAAACCAGATATAAGAATATTTCACCGGTTAAATGACTATTTTGGTGAAACTATAAGAAAGTTTAGAGTTGTATTAGTTAGTTTTATACTTCTGGATAAATTCAGTGTGCTTCTACTATCATTTTCACTAACTTGCAGTTTATGAAAGAGTCTCCTTAATTTGGCCACATTTTGGTGAGCCCTTTCAGGCAATGGGTATGACTGAAATTTACAAATTTTCAAAATTGGTACTACTACCATCCGTGCTGTGTATACAGAGGTTGGAAGGAGAGGACAACAGAACTGGCCCTTCAAGCTTCTAATGTATGCAAATATAGGCAGTAAAATGCATTTGAATGGCTGATATGAGAGTTAAATTTGAATGTGTGTGTGTGCATCTTTGGGAGGTAGGCACTGACAGGTGACAAGCCCAACTGTTAAGTCAGCTGACTTTGTGAACACACGGCATTTCTCTTTACCTGTAAACAGGCTGGCTGCGAATGTGCTCAGGCTCCAGCGCAGTTCCTTGCAGAAATTCATAACACAGGCCATTGTTGAAGGTACAGTATAGGCGTGGAGCACAGCGGTGTGCATGTAGTACCCTGAAACTTTTCACCTCATTTTCACGGTCAACCAACAGCTCTGTTTTGTTGCCATAAATACGGACCAGGACCACATCCTGCATGACCACACCCACATAGCAGCCCAGCAGCTTATTGGTTATTCCGTCTGTGAAAAACTGCAGAGACAAATAAAAGGACAGAGTTGGGATCAGGTGAATCAGAGAAAAGTCATAACTTGTCCTTTGCGTCAACAATCTATCTTGATGCCTACAAGTTGGACGACAGTGGGGCGTCCTCCACATACTATTTAATATCTGTGCCTGTAAACCTACATTGTCTAAAATATGTTCTGAGAGGAGTCAGGATCTGGTGAACGGAAAATAAAAGAAAGAAGAGGAATGAATATAGCCATGACAAATTAGGGCTTGTCTGGGTGGATTTAAGCTGAACTGTGTCTGCGGTGAAGCTGGGAACATTTTTGGGGAGAGGCTGGGCAGGGGCAACATACCAGCACTAATTGTTCACTCTATTGATTGACTGAGAAAAACAGACCAGGACTGTCAGGAATTTTATTTTGCATCGAGGAAGCAATGACAGGCATTTGCTGAGCTCCCACTTTACTCTCATTGATGAATATAGGCAAGGGTGGCAGAGCACGTGATCAGCTCCATCCTCACTGTGTTTACCAAGTGGAGCCACACCCCCAGTATATTTCCGCAGAGGAAAATAATTCCCTCTAAGGCTACCAGCCCAGACTTTAATATTGAGCGCATGTTTGATCGTGCTTCTCTAGGATAATGTAAAGTAATGTTAGGGGATAATGTTCCCTTTTAAAACTAGTCCATTTTGACGCAAATTAAATCACCTATGCTATCACCAGTCTTTAGGGTTGTTCTATAAGTCGTCCGTTTCTTCTAGAAGTTTACAAGAATAGACAAGAAATTCTTACTAATCTGCAGCCTATACATTAGTAGTGTCTCACCCTTCCCACCAATCTGATAAAATCCAGACACTCAGTCAAAGGGGGCGCAGCTTGACGGCATAAGCTGACAGATACACCTCTCCCCGATCTGTGTAACCACTTCCGAGCAAAAACGCCGCCTTTGTCTTTATTTACCTCTTAAACAGCTCGTGCTGTAACGTTACATAACATTTACATAATTATGTTCCTTTAGTATAACGTCGAGGAAGTAACGCAGATAGCAGGTTCGCCTGGATTTTGCAGGCTGCGCCTAAAGCGGCGAGAAACTCCCACAGTTAACGTTAGATCATGACTTGAGCTGACGCAGATGCCATTTGCAAAGGGGCAACAAATGCCGCAGTATATCCGTAGCTGTAACGGTAATATAGCAAGGACATTATCTTCCATGTGGGTGTCCGTAGTTATTTTCTAGTGACATTAACATAGTGTCATTGAAATATCTGGTTTCTTGTGCCATTTAGCCCTTGAATAAATTAGCTAACGTTAGTATTAGCCAGACTTTTTCATATGGGAACTCGTTGCTAGCTAACATCAGTTTTCGCGATTTTTAACAATTCAAGCTACGAAGAAATGAATGTACACGCTATGGTGGATGTGGGTACATGTCATACCAACAGGACTGGCAGTAAAATGTATAAAATTAAAATAAAATAAAAACCCGGTACCTTCACTTTGACCTCCGATGGCTTCCAGCTCGGTCTCAGCACTTTGATAAGGCTCAGTGCACCGGATCTGTAGTCGCTCTCGTCAACTGTCACATCTATTTTGGGCACAGCTGGAGCCTCGTCGGGTACGTGAATGTAGTTGGCCATGGCTAAAAGTTGATTTCCTAGAATATAACTCTGGCGATTTGTATTCTGTACTCAGCGGCAAACTGCGCAATCTATGAAGGTTCGTGACTAGCTGCGGGGATATACTCCTTGAGTAGTCGGTGTTCGGCAACGCCTCTCAAAAAATCCCACCCACCCGAAAAAAAATTCTCTCGAAGCGGTTGTTCGAAGTATCCGCGTGCACCGTCGGCGGAGCTTAATCATTTAAACATATTTTTATGCGGAAATTTCTGAAATAATGTTAATGTAATGCTTGACACCAAAGACAAACAAAATACTTGGCATTAGAAAACACATAGGGGTATAAATAATAGATATATGGCTGAAACGTCTCAATGGTAAATTAAATCGGCCGTCCTTGGTGACTACATACAAGCGCCGCACTCTGGTGACGTCACATCCGTAATCTGCTTGAATGAAAATTCTCCAATGAAATGAGCTTTGTGTTGAGTCTGAGCGCCTTAAATGTCAGAGCTGTGAGAGCTGTGAAGGCAAGTAGGCCGACACAGACAGGGCCAATTTACCTAGTTAATCTTTTTATACAGTTTATATAGTCTATGTAGTAAATCCTGCTTTCCAGTCTAAACTAAACCTAGACTGGGAGATATATATATAGTGTGTGTGTATATATATATATGAGGTGGTGCTATATAAATAAAATTGAATTGAAGAAACAACAACTGGGGCAGAGGGATGCTTATCAGTCAGTCAGTGTGGTGATTCCTTAAATATTTAAATCTTAGATTCTTATAATTACAATTCTAATACAATTCTTACATATATTTCACTCATTAAAAGGAAATAGTTACTCCAGACCATGAACAATTCAAACCAGTATATGTTGCAACAAGGATTTAGGCCTATTGCACTTGGGAAAACCTACAAGTGCAACTAAAAAAAACATATAAAAGTAAATTAAGGCGTAATCTGGATGCTAAAGTCTGTATGTGCAATGAATCTAGAATATGTGAAAGTTTCACTTTTTGAATGAAATTACAGAGGAAAATTTACTTTTCTACAATATTCAAATTTATTGAGATGCACCTTCATGTTCAACAACCATTTTATGGTGGTTTAAAAAAGGCCACCTAAGGAAACACTCCGCTAGACATCCCACAGCAGATGCTTAGTCCTTCTGAATATATAAATCTAAATATACTTTATAGCAATGGTGTATACACCCCTGGTGTATTTCCATCTTGACGATGTGTTCTACACTGGCAACCAATTCACGCCAGATTTGACTTGTTGCTTGGTAACATCCTGTATAAAACATAACATGGTATCTCATTGCGCCAATTGTCCTACCCTCCATTCTAGCAGCCAAAAGTGACTTGTATCTTGATACAGGTACCACACTGCGGGCAGTAAACAATGCCCTGCTCTCCACCCACACAGGTACACACTTCATCCTGCCCTGGGAGACCTTATCAACAGCTCTTTGGGAAAAAAAGAGTGCTTTTCATTCATGTCCATTGCCCTTTATTTCTTCAGTCTCTGTTGGAGACTCATGACTTATTTCCACAGTTGTAAAGTTGGGGAAAATACAATTTGCTCCTCATTACCAGTAGGTGTTTTGGCTTATCACACAATTACTGTTGCCTTACACAAGTTAATCTTTACTGGTCTTACATAATGCAGTGAGTAAAAACACAAGGTTGCCATATAAACCCTATACCCGAATGGGAACAGATACGGGCAGGTTCCAGTTGGTGGAACACTGACCCAAAAACATGTACAATATTTGACACAAACCTACATGCAAACCAACAAGTGGAACAGCTAGTATCTTTCCACTTTACCTCTAATGTTTCTTGTCCTTTCAAACATGGATTTTCAAATAGCAACATTCCCAAGAGCAATATATCCAAGAACAATAGACAGCATTGTGCAAGTTTTAAAATGTCTATTGTTACAGCAGGAGCACAGGAGGAGCTGTAGTTGCTGTTTAGGTAGAAATATGAGAGAGTGTCTCTAAGACAACATAGAAACAGATTTTCTTTTATTTTTTTACCACCAAGTATTGTTGAACATATCTCATTCTTCTGAGTTAAAAAGTGTCAGTGTCTCATACCTGCAACCGTTCTCATTGAAGATTATGTGAAGTGATGGATTTGCATTCAAAAGCCTTATCTAAACATATCACTCGCACTCACAAGTACTAATTTAGTGCACTTGGTTTCCAAAATAATTTATTCAAAATAAAAATATATCCTTATAATATATTCTTTAATGTGCAAGGGCATTAGAACCAAGATAGATGCAAGACACGCCCATTACCGTGGAAACGGTAGAATGCAAGATTCCTTCTCATGCCTTTAGAAATACTTCAGACACACGCTCAATCGAAGTAGTCCTCTATATCAATGTCTGGGTTGAGCAGCTCCTCTCCATACCGGGTCAGATCCATCTGGTTGAGGATCAGGTTCTCAAAGGTCTCCTCCAGGTCTGTTTCCCCAATCAGCACAGCTCCCACCATCCTACCTCTACTGAGGACAACCTGGAACAGGAATACAGGGGTAATCTCTGTGAAAATAAAGCTAGATGTGATGATTTCTCCAGTGATGGATGACACTAATATGTCATGTGAGTAAAGACATCTTCACATGCCATCCCTTTATAGCTACAACTTTAACAAATAAACCAGCTGATCTTGTTTTGCTTCTGGCTCATGACCAGCGTGCATACCCACACCCACGCATGTATGCATGCAAACACACACACACACACACACACACACACACAAACAGTGGGTCCTTTCACTCAGCTACAAAAATTCAATTCAAGAATGTCTACCAGCATCCAAACAACTTGAGTAAGGCACAATGCACAAAATTTGTGTGTAAAATAAGAAATCTTTTTAAAAATAAATGTATTGATGTTGTTATACAAGTAACATAAATTAGACTGGTGCTTTTTAAAAAAACTGGATACATTAACACACATGAGTATTAACACATTGTTATTCAATTCACTCACCTTGACATACTCCTGTCCTTTAGTACAGCGCAATAGCAGCTCATGATCGGGCCCCAGCCCCTGCCCATTAAACTTCCCCAGTAGGACAACCTGTGGAATAACCAGAAGAGAGGAAGTTGTTTAAATGCACACTGTGAATGAGTCTAGAGGTAGAGAGGAGGACATGAAGTAGCACTGTGAAATGACCTTGAAGGGTCCTGAAAGTAATGGAAAATGGTTCTAATTTCCATAGTAGATGATTAACATATTGGTTATTATTTAAAAAAACTCCCCTGCAGTAAAATGTCACACACCTTGTAGCTGAAGAATTTGGTAATGTGTGAGAAGAGTTCAAAGCAGAAGTCCAGTTCTATTGGTTCTGACAGGACATGTGCCGCCATGCAGCGGCCGGCGTACCAGCCCATCTGACGGGCCTGCGTCCACAAACGCATCTGCACAAAGCGTACGCACACATACACACACACACAGCGGGGAATATCACACTGGTTTTCATCTTCTACATATATGGAATCTTCTAGCACTCTCAACAATGTGTCACAACAGCAGGGGAATATGTGAAATGTATGTTTTAGCACTCCTGTTAGCGCCAGGGGAACTGAAACAAGCCTGTTTTCTCTTGATGACCTAAATTGACTCATTTCAGGACACAAAATGGCACAAAATAATACATCCGGCACATTTGTTTACAGGTCAAAATTAGTGATAATATTGTATATTTTTACATATGTGCGTTTCCATTCCATACATTTTCAATATAATCCTACGGTCCATTAAAAAACAGACATTAACCCATATCAAGGATTTCAAATTTGTCTTTAGTAAAAGGTGTACAATGCATGTGTTTAATGATTGATGACTGATCATTCTGACTGATGAATGATTGATTGATTCACTAGAAGCAAGTAACTAATGCTTTTAATAATTTACATTCGTCGCGCTGTTTTTAATACCTTAAACAAATGAAATTGGTTTTAAACTGAACTTAGTGCAGTATGCAAGAAGTGATGACGCATTTAATTTTTGGTTTGTAGAAAGAAATGAATGAAAACCATTTTCAGATGGCATCTTTAATTTCTGTTTACCTGCTGCCACAGTGGGCTGTGTTCCCAGCATGCAGTGCACACGTCTCCTGCAGCATAAACATCTGGCTCCGAGGTCATCATGTGGTCGTCTACCTGCAGGCCGCCGTCATCTGCCAGTGCAAACTTAAAAACCACAAAACTGAGGTGAACATCATCAGAAATCCATGTATGATTAATAGTTTATGTTCACAAAGGGGAAATAAACATAATAAACAAAGTAATATGCAAACTCTTTGCTATACAATTTACACTCATTTTAATGAGGTGGTACTGTGTGCTAAAAACACAGAGTGAGGAAAGCTCATATGTTCTTTAGCGACATCTGGAGGAATTAATACCCAGCTGTTGAGAGCTTTGCATGATATCTGTTTTACTGTTTACCAACACTGACTGACTTTAACCTTTACCAGCAAAGCTGGGCAGGGGTTATCTTTGCAGCACAAATCAATAAATGTCTGCCTGGCACAAAGATATTTCAAAAGGTTTCCAAAAGATTTGCACATGTTTGGTCCTTTTTGGTTGTGGCAACTTACAAAAAGCTAAGATTGTAGCAAAACCTCATATTAACGTCATTACATCAGACTTTGTGAACAGACCCAAAAAGATGCAGACTCACAGTGTTGCCCCACTTAGACAAAGACTTAAGAGCACAAGAGAGCTTATTTTTTCCTTTACTTACCTTGTTTCCATGGAGAAATGGCTCAGTGTTTGGCACGACGCCGGTGGCACTGACAACAAGGTCACAGCCAAACGTCTTGCCATTGGTCAGATGGACGTACACTGGCCAGGATCCTACTGAGGGGAGAGAAAGGCTATTGGAATGAAAAGTTGGAGGGAAACAAAGGGAGAAAGGAAAGGATCAGTCAAGGGTTCAAATCCGGGTAGAAAATCTATTTCTCACCATTCTCAGGTCTGAGTGTTTGCTGTGGGGAATTGAGCAGATCCTCAGAGGTGGAGATCTTTTCCACCTCACACTGGTATTCCACTGAAACTCTGCGGGGCACCTGAGCGCACACCAGCAGGGAGAGGAGAACCAGGAGAAGAAGAGGAAGGTATAACATAACAGAAGATCAAGACAGACACAGATTTATTTGGAAAAGGTGATGTCTACACAAACAGACTTTCCCAAGCTGACCTTTAGGACTGGCATTTAGTAACACACAATCTCACCTGCTCTGCTCCTTGTAAAACTATCCCTTCATGCCAGTCTGGACCAAGGGCGCTGCCAGACTCTGTGGCAGTAGAACCATGCCCTCGTGCGTTTCTGTCTGAAAATACACACACACTCAAATCTAAGCAAAAAAAACAAGAATATGTCTATCATGGGACAGATTGTACACCACCTTAAGAGAAGGATAGAAATGAACTTGTCAGGCATTTGAATAGACGTAAGAGGAGGACCTGCTGTGAAGGTCTGGGACGCTCCAGGTGCTGGTTGCTCAGTGGTGTAGCGGGTTCTCTTACAGGGAGCAGCTCTTTCTGGTTTGTCAGCCTCCAGGGACGGGATGAGGAACTGTGCCGCCCCGGCGTCAAAGAAGGTGTTTCCTATGGCTTTGTCCTTCACAGCCCAGACCACCTCACAGCCCTCCACCTCATACCTATACAAAGCATATTCAGTGTGAATTACTGTATCTCTGAACATGGTGGCCCCTCAGTCCCTTCCTTTACACCCTCTACACCAAAGACTGTACCAGCCCCTCACCCATCACCACATACTTTATATGCTCTGATGACTTTGCCATCCTCGGCATCTACCCAATGGCAATAACCATTAGAGCCTATCAAAACTCCATTCCTCATTTAACACAATGGCGCACTGATAACTACCTGCAGCTGAACACAGACAAACCAAAACAACTGGTTGTTGACATCAAACACACCCCACACTGGACTTAGACCCACTCTACCCACGGCAGGACAGTAGAACCGGTCAGCAACTTTAAGTATATTGGACTCACTAGTCTATTGAAGCAACAGCTTGAGTGTGGCCAGCCTTTGGTCCTAACAGCTGAGGAAGGTTGTAGAACCTTTAAAAAGATTAATCCAACAAAAGCAGCTGGTCCTGACAGGATCAGAAGTGCGGTTCTGAAGGAGCGCCCATAGGGAACAACTTAGCCCTGTGTTTGGACAACTTTCTCAAATGTCACCCATATCCCCAGGACATGGAAAATGCCACTCATAGTGCCCGTACCAAAAATGTTGAAACTGTCTGCAACTGGAAGGGCTTTGAAAGGATTATTTTAAACCACATCCTTAGGGAACTGCAACAATTTGCATATAGGAATAATAGGAATAGGGGGAGTATGGAGGATGCTCTTTTGTATATGCTGCATAATATTTATTGTCACCTCAACCGGCCCAAATGGTTTGCTAGTGTTGATGGAGTGATGGAGAGATTACTGCAGTTAAGAGTAAATAGTAACATCAACAGAAGGGACAGTGTCTTCTCCTATTACTACAAGTACTGGGGCTCTACAAGGGGGCAATACTTCCCCAGTTTTAGTAACTCTGTACAAATGATTGTTGAAGCAAAACATCTGATTATGTTGAATTTGCTGATGACACAGCAACTGTGGAATGGCTTCAAGATGACGATGAAACCAGCTACCGTGTGCTGGTAAACCAGTTTTGTGGTTGATGCAGGTCCAGTTTACTTCATTTAATAAATCATCTTTGGCTTTAGGACTGATAACAACACCTACCAACAAATGACTATTGATTGAGAAGATATTGAAGCAGTAGATGTCTATAAATATTTAGAAATATAAATAGATGCCAAACTGTCATGGAATTAGAACACGGACGCTATCTATAAGAAAGGTCTGCAGCGTCTCTATTTCACATGTAAGCTGAGACAGTGTGTGTACAGACATAGACTGGTCCTCTTCTATCGTGCCTTTGTAGACATTTTAACTTTTAGTTCAGGCGGGTATTTTAGTTGTCTGTGAATAATCAAAATAAACTGTATAAGATCAGTCACTGTCCAGTAAGATTGCTGGACAACAGCAATCTTGCATGACGCTGACCTGTGAGTCCCAAGTGGTGAGGAAAGGGAAGGCATTTATATCAGAGGTATCACATCCCCTATTTAATGTATATGAGCTGTTCCATCAGGCAGACGGTATACGGTGCCATCCCTCTGAATGAACAGGGATCGCAGATTATTTGTGCCTACCAGTACTGTACTGCTGGATAAACTGTGAAATAAAATAACTGAACCTCTGTGTGGGAGGACCTGCACCTTCTAATATGCAGAGCATTTTAATGATACATGGTGAATAGGTATGTAATATGTGTTCTGTTGTTAGTGGTATAGTTATCTATTTATCTGATGATTGAACAAACTGCACTGAATAAAATGCCTCGCTGGCTACATTGTGTGTTGGAATGTCTTTATGGGCACTATGTATTTTCTTTATCAGTATGTGGCTATGTGTTTCTATGCTGAAAGTTTAAATCTAATCTCATTGTTCTTCAGTCAGAAAAACATACGCATTCTAATTTCGATAAGATATAAGAACAGTTATTTCGCGTTATTTGTGTTTCATTATTTGGGTTATAGTTTACTTACACTAATTCCAGGGCAATCCCTCCATTGCCAACAACAACAATTCTCTTTGCTTTGGACAGCCGCCTCTGAAACTCCTGCAACACAAGTACATGGAAAAGTGTATTAACATTTTTCCCAGACTAACTTTCAGTCCAATTGTTTTTACTCTAAATTACCAGACATGTCTATAAAATTTCTATTTTAAAGTTTGGATTTGGGAAATGTATGAATGATGTCAGGGGTCGGCAAATAAGTCTGGCATCGGGCCAAATTTTTTCCAAGCCGTTATATGGCGGGCCATAACAAAGTCAAACCACACAAAATCATGCGCACATTTAGCTCAGTCGGTACTGTGCAGGACTCCTGACGGATGGATAGCGAGATTCCATCTTAACAAATTGAATAAAAAGACACTTTTGCACATGCTTACATAAAGCATATTAGCCTATTGCCGAACACTGCATTATGTTATTGGCTTTATTTTTTAAACAGAAATGCAACAACAGCTGCAGTTACTGGATGCACTTTTTTACACAAAGAATTTACTTTTAGCTAAGCAGAAATGTGACATTGGCAGGAATAATAGGAAGGAAGAAAATAGTGCACACAAAACATACTGTCTTCTTTGGACAAACTTCATCTTGCTACTGTAAAAAGGTTTTATTAGTTCAGTCCCTTAAGGAATTTCAGACCTGCCTGTCAATAACAACACAAACATCCAGACTGATGGGGTTTGTACCTGGGCGCTGTCTGTGTCCCGTATCCCCAGCACATAAGGGTTGTCCTGGGTTAGGAGTTTAGGTCTGGCACCACTGCAGATACATAGCTTCTCATAACCAAAAACCCGTCCATCTACCGTTTCCACCGACTGAGAATAAAAAGAAGAATGGGAAATACTGATTCATTTTCACATCAAACTTTGAGTTTTGTTTCTCTCTTCTCACTTTGGGAAAGTAATATTCCTCCTTACAAACTGGAGTTGTTTTTTATACATAAAATTGTTCACCGTTTCCCACATTTTTAGTCCAGTCACAGTCCTGTATACTGTACTTACACTACATGCTGTAACCACATGTCCACAAGGTGGGGATAGTTGACAGATAATAGTCACCAAAAAGCCTTTTTTGAGATACTGTAAGTTGCAGTAAATCACTCTTTGGAATTTATAGTGATTTTGACATTATAATCAGTAAACAATTAATGGGGAATGTGTGGCTTATGTTACTTACAGCTGTTAGTTACATGCACATTTTACCAGCAGTCTCAATTAATTGTTAAAATTATAGTATCATTATCGCATTTATACACACCTTTATAATCTATCAATTTCAGTTATACGCTGCAAAACAGCTACTTACATGTGATTGTATGTGAAGTGCTTTGACAGCAGAGTGGATGACAGTCAGGTTGGGAAATTTATCTTCTAAAACGCTGGATGGTTTCTCCTCCACATCAAACTCTTCTAGTGTTTTGGATACCTTGCAAAGCAGAACAAAAGAAAAGGATGAAGAAGTTGAATAGAATGCTTATTAAAAACAAAATGTTTATAATATCTGGCATCATTTGGTGGCTGAGTGAAAGTACATGCGTCCATTGTGTATAATGTTCCCACTGAACACCATCACCGTCATCCTGACCTGTTTATAGTTGGTCACTGCCTTGATATGGGGACCTGCTGTGATCAGAGCGACGTCAGCTGACGGAATCTGGGATGACAGCTGTCAACGAAGAAAAAGATCAATGTTGAGCAGCCGCATGACATGCATTAAAATAAGTAAGTAGAGCCTCTGTACTTGGTTTAATAGATTTAAACAATGTTATCTTAGAACTACATTTATCTTTTACTTATTAATCCATGTTTACCTGCTCAACACATGTCACACCCGCGATTCCACCTCCCACAATCACAAACCTAAATGTTTTCTCTTTTATTTCTGCCATTCCTTATAAGAAATGCTAAGCTAACTATATCTAGCTAACACTAGCTTCATTGCATTCGTGGTTTAACAGCCAAATTTGATGTCATATTCTTTTTCTCTCTCGGATTGAATACACAATTAAGAACCAACTGGTAATTGGTAAGAGTGTTAAAACACTCTTGGAAGATTCTTGTTATAGGTAGCTGCCCAAAATTGTCTTTAGCACATGACAACCGAGCACTGAAACAACGTAACTTCCGTGTTTCCAACTAACTACGGCAAGCAGCAGCAGGAAAAGTTATCCAAGTGCACACAGTGAGGGACGCGCTTACTCAGCAGAGGGGAATTTGATTAGAGCCGCACGCGTTTCTGACAACTTAAATATATATATATCTTATGATGTAAAGTGGAAAAGTGACTATATTTGATATTACAATGATGATGCTTACAAAGTGTACTGAGCATGAAACAAACAGGTATGTAGCTACATACAGGATACCCTAAATATTCTGCCTTTCGTTTAACATACTTTACAGTCTTTACAACAAAAGCAAGTATCCTCCCCAATTCATTTTGAAGTACAAAACAATATTGAAATAATTAGTCAAAACAATACAATAGGCCCTTTTCGATATTTGTATGTCACAGTAGGAAAAGCTCAGGTGTAAATAATGAAATGAATGATGGCTGCAGCAGAACCCTCTATGAAACACAGATTCCCCTGTGCTTTTCCTACTATGACATGTCAAAATGTCTGATGTGAAAAGGCCTATCAAATAAACACAAATCTATATGAAGTTACACAAGTTATGCAAAGGTAGTTTAACTTCAACCCATACATCTAATTATCAGCAGAACCTGTGCAGGGCCACGGGGTCCCACTAATTATGCAGACCTATCAGAAGTTAATTCTTTTTTTAAAACCCTATAGCTAAATTCATCGTGTCATAATCGTCATAGTAATATAAACAGCATTTTGTGTGTTTTAGTAATAGCATGTAATGGCCAAGTATGAATAAATATAAAAGGAATTGAATGGTTCTCAGTGCCTCTCACATGCGCAGTGGCAACCATTGTGTTGTGGTCTGTTTGGTAGTGTGCTAGGTATCCAAGTCAAGCAATAGTGTACAGTTACAAAGAAAGTAATAATAAATAAATAAATAAATAAATAAATACTGAATACATAATGTAAGAAGCCTTTATGTTATTCTATTGATGGGCAGTACGTACTGTACATTTACTCTTATAGTAATATTTGACTATAAGAGGATATTATATTTTTTGCTAGCATCAGAGAATGTTAAGATTTTAAATTGATTTATTTGTTGACTAGTTCTAGGCTACCTGAATTAAAATACCTGTAAATCAATTTCGCAGTGAGAGCAAGTCCTTTGTTATAAATTTTGGTGGTAGGGCGACCCTCTGGTTTATTTTTGGATCACAATTGTATCTTTAATGTCAGAGATTAATGTGGTCACTGGGTTGTTGAATCAGATCTACAGTTCCATAAAAACATTCGTCAGCCATCATTACTGCAGTGATAAACAACTCACCACCAGATAACAGCTGAAGTACAGTGCTATTTGTGATTTTACATGAAGTAATTGACAGATCTTGACACGATCCCCATTCTCTGTCAGGTTGTTTGGCAGATAATGGCTTCATTTTTTTTGGATTCATCAGCAAAAGCCAGCACTTGTTCTATTTTTGAAAAACCTTTTACGCCGGTGGTTAACCATGCATGGGAGTATTGATGTCAGCGTCTGAGATGATCGGGTCACTGGTAATCAAACACAGGTTAATGCTGTGCGTCATACTTCCCCTCTTGATTTTCATTACATTACCCTGTATAAACCCGGCAGGAGGACAACACATGACTATATGGAATACAGTACTGGGATCACGGTTCTGTCGTACAAGGAATTTGGACAAATGGTGTTTAGTATTCAATGTCTACAATGTAATGTAAATTTTTCATTTAAAAGCAATTTTAATTTTACTTTAAAATTTTTACTTTACTTTAAAGCCAACAAAATGCCACAAAATGCAAATTACACTGTATACACGATGTAGAGATTAGATGCTTGTGGTACAATACATGTAACCAGAAGTTAAACTGAGATTTAAGGGGCAGCCCCACTGTCATTGATATTTCTTGCTTACACTCCACCAATAGAGGTATAATAACACCATTTGAACAACATTTGATCTCTTTTATCTCAATCAAAGTATGATTAATAAATTAGTACTACATGATAAGTATTAGTAATTTAGGGATGCAGGGAAATGTGGTGTTTTCACAAAATTAACAATATAGACTAAATTGTGCTTATTTGCTTTTTTTTGTCACGATCCTGCCCTGCTCGTTAGTCCCGTGTGTGTTTGTGTGTATAGGTGTTTCTGTTTAGTCCTTGTCCGGTCATTACTTTGTGTTCCAGTGTTCTTCAGTGTGATGCAGTTATTTGCTCTGTCTCGTCTCGTGCCCTGTCCTGCCAGTTCCATGGTTAGTTGGAGTTTGCCTTTTGAGTTCTTTTGGATCGTCAGTTTCGTTTGGATTGTTTATTTCTTTTGGATTTTGGATTCTCTGGACTCAGCCACTACGTTGTAAGTGTGCTCGCTTTTTATTTATTTATAAACCCTTTTGAACTTTACCTGCTCTGCCCTGTTTGTCCTGCATTTGGGTCCTAAAACCTGCTCACCACACACATGCTCTGACATTTTTCTCTAATTCAGTTAATTAAATTCAGTTAAATTCAAAGGGGCTTTAGTGAGGTGTTACTACACCTGGCTGACCAGATAATTAACGTGGAGAAAAAACATCCAGTCTCCCTACTCATTGTTCTCGGGGACAACAGAGCAAACCTCTGCCATGAACTCCCAAAGTACAGACATCATATTAACATACCGGACCACTGCTACACTACATTAAACGGACACCTACTGCTCTGTTCCCCGTGCAGCCTCTCTGATCACTGTCTGGTTCATCTTATCACGGCTTACAGGCAGAAACTGAAATCTGCTAAACCTAAAGACTGAAAAGATGGACCAACGAGTCAAAGCTGGATTTACAGTCCTGCTTTGACTGATTGGAGTGTTTTTGAAGCTGAATCAGTTTGAAACCTTCCGCACATACAGCAACCACAAACTCTGATTCACAGCAAAACTCAGGCAGCTTCGTCAGACCAAAAAGGAGGCCTTCAGAAGTGGGAACAGAGTCCTGTACAACTAGGCCAGGAACACATTGACTAAAGAGATCAAAGCAACAAAGAGGAGCTACACTGAAAAGCTAGAAAACAGCTTCACATCCAGCGACCCTGTGTCAATGTGGAGAGGCCTGCAGACACTCACAAACCACAGGAGACCATCCCCCAATGCTGCTGGTACTCAATGGCTGAATGGTTTTTACTGTGCCTGAGAAGCCAACAGTCACACCTCTCTCCAGCTCCAACACAATCTTCAGTCACCTTTCCCCACTGCCATGCTGTCACCCCCCCTCTCTGACCCCTCTTCAGCACTCATGATCTGTGAAGAGGAGGTTGAGCCAGCTTTACTAGCAGCAGAAGATCAGGAAGGCTCCTAGCCCCGACGGTGTGTCTCCATCCTGCCTGGAAATCTGTGCAGACCAGCTGGCCCCCATCTTCACATAGATCTTCAACAGATCAATGGAGCTGTGTGAAGTTCCCTACTGCTTCAAACACTCCACAATCATCCTGGTCCACAAAAACCCCTCCATCTCTGTATTAAATGACTACAGGCCTGTCACCCTGACATCTGTAGTCATGAAGTCCTTGAAAGACTGGTGTTGGCCCACCTGAAGGACATTACAGACCCCTTGCTGGACCCCCTGCAGTTAACCTATAGGGCTAACAGGTCAGTGGATGATGCAGTCAACTTGGGACTGCATCACATCCTGCAACACCTCAACTCTCCAGGGATATATGCAAAGATCCTGTTTGTGGACTTCAGCTCGGCATTCAAGACCATCATCCACCAAAAAGGATAGGAGCAGACTACAACGGACAGTCAGGTCTGCAGAAAAAATCATCGGTGCCAACCTGCCCTCCATTCAGGACTTATACATTTCTAGAGTCAGGAAACGGGCAGGAAACATCACAGCAGATCCATCTCACCCCTTCTCCCCTCTGGTAGGCGCTATAGAGCACTGTATGCCAAAACCAACAGACTCAGCATCAGTTTCTTCCCACAAGCCATCACTCTGATGAACAGCTGCCTCACAGTGTCAGGAACAATTCCTGTGCAATAACCCACTAACTCTGTCTCTAATCAGCCACCTGTTTACTGGTTACCACTTATTATTTATTCATCATTATCTATTTCAGAGCTGTTCTTACTGCTCATATTGTATATACTGTATACCACCTACCTCAAGTACATAACACCTGCACATTATACTTATTTATTCCAGCATCCTTTGCACAGTGCTCTATCACACTGTGTACATGTATGTGTATGTGTACCTACATATCTCATCATCCACCCTGACATGTACATAATAATGATAATAATTTTACTCCTGCATCCTTTGCACTCTGCTCGTTGCACTATTGTCTCAATCCGTCTATATACTGTTTTTTAATATTGTGTATAAATGTGTTCTCTATACTGTAGCCTGTGTGTGATTTTATTATTGTATTATTGTCTAAGTAAGCACATTGTGAGCAATGTACAGTCCTGAGTCAAATTCCTCAAATGTGTACATATACCTGACAAATAAAACTGATTCTGATTGTGATATCTGTGTGTCTTTTAGGCTTTCATGTTCCCAGGCAATGGACTGAGGCATGCAATGGTCTATAGGTCAACACTAAACACAGGTCCCTTGTAGGGACTTAGGTTACCTGTGGCAACATGATGAAATCCCTTTTGTTTGAAAATTCATTCTAGAGTTTGTTCGGGACATGGGGAAGCAAGTTGGGTGCTGGGTAGTGTAATGTTTTTGTTGTAATAAACATCTCATGTAGGAGAACTAGCTGATGATATGCTAAAAGCTCCTAGCTTCTGCATGCAATTGTCAAGATATGCAATAATGTGGCTTAAAACACATAAATATTTAAAAATATATATATTTCCACAATTTTTATTATCAAAACCAACAGATAACATTTATTTCACATGGCTTTACATCTGTTTTCTTTTATTTATTGTTTTATTATTTTATTTATTTTTATCTTCACATCATGCCATTGTGGAACAGCATTAATAGAGCCACAACACACACAAATCCAGGGGGGATAAAAACTTATATTGACTTTGATGGTTTAAATTAAAGGCACTGTTCCTTAAAGTTTATAAAACAAATAAGAAAACTCTGTTCATTGTTACCATCAGTTTCATCATAATAAATGCCATTCTCACAATCGTTATTACATAAAATGTCTGGTTATATCATCAGAGCACTGGGAGTGCTGGTGGAGCTTCCTCAATTGGTACTAGAGAGGCAGGTAGCTGGGAGGTTGCAGTAGGTCCCTCTTGCCGTAGGTGGCAGATCCCACGTTGGTTGGTGCGTAGACGGTACCAATAGTGTTACTGGAGCGGACCAGGAAGTCTGCTAGCCTTTGGGTGACACAGGTGGCTGTGTTGCACTTCCTCTTCTCTATGTGGTGACTGGGGGGATAACAGAAAGTGCAGAAACTGAGAGATGCACGCTCAAAGATTAACTGTTTGTCATATGAACATAATGAGGATTGAGGATTTAATACAGCGTCTGATTTCTGTAAATGCTGTCACCTGTTCATAGATGTGAGCCCCCTCTGCGGCCGTGTACCCATGAGGCCGAGGAATGGGTTGGAGATTAGCCCAGGAGCTAACCAGCCGTCACTGTCTGGAAGAGCACTCTCCTGCTCGCTGGATGAGCTTGGACTGAAGTACCTGAATCACACAAGACAAAGGGCCAAACCATGTCACACTAGTAGCCAATGATACCTTCTTCAACACATCCACTAGTCGCGAGAGCAAGAAGAAAAAGTGGCCACTTAGCTCTCCTGAGTTGCACAATGAAGCACTTTCCCACAGATGAGCACAATTGGCTTCCTCCTCCAGAGTAATCAGTGCCCTGCTGCTCCTCACACAGAACATTACAGCCCTTCTTATCAAACAATTTCCGTGATATTCAGCTGCTTGTCTGTTGACCTCAGGTTAAACTTGTATGTTGGTTTCCTGCGTGTTATGACAATAGTCATTTTTAACTGGTGTGTGATCTGATATGATGAAACCTGCTAAACTAAATTGCTTGCTACTGTTTAAACTCGGCACCTAATCTTAGACCACAGAAAACATGCAGTATGTATATATATATATATCGCACACACACAAGTCACAGACACACCAACACACCAAAGAGGTAATTGCTCCGCTTGCAGAATGTACACTTACCTGTGACTTGGAACAGCTGTGACACAGCGCAGCAATACAAGCAGCATGAGGAGAAGCACAGGCACCCTCAGGTGATACATAGTGTAGTGTGATTACCTGGACCAACACAGTAGACACAACAAAGTGTGATTTATTGTTAAGGAGGACTAAGGCTGTGAATGCAGAATTTGTTTTATTTGTTGTAATTAACCTGGCTGAAAGATAGTAGCACAAAAAGACAACAATTTACGTAGGCTACATTTAAGTACATAATGTCAGAATGAAACCAATACAACCAAGCATAAAATACTGTAGTTAAAAATGAAGTGATCATTAAAGAGAAAGTTTGCTCTCTAAAAAATATTTTGAATTTAAAGATTCATCATTATGAGAAATAAAAGTTAATTCTGTAAAAGCTATAATTCACCAACAGTCTGATTTAAAACTGTGCTCAGTGATTCGGTAACAATAATCCACCAGCACCTACCGAGCATTAACAAGTCCTATATTCTTTGTTCCTGCTGGGTAGCTTAAGAGAGACAAATAAGGTTGCAAGTCGCAACTAACAAATATTTTAATCATAGGTCATTTTATAATAATTTTCTTGATTAATCAATTCATATTTTCTATACAATGTCAGAAAATGTTTTTTAAAAAAAAGAGAAAAAAATAAGAAGCCAAAGTGGCATCTTCAAAATGCTTGACTGACCAAATGTCCAAAGCACAAACATATTCAATTCATTATCACATAAGAAAAAGAAAAAAAGTAATTCCTCAAAACTGAGAAGCTGAAAACAGAATGTTTGGCATGTTAGCTTGAAAAATTACACAAATTCTTAATTGATTGTCAAAATAGTACATTGATTGTGTTGCTCTAGAGATCCATTTCTTCCACTCCATTGGACAAAATTTACACAATATATAGATATACTTGTATGCTTCATTACACTCCCACATTTCTTCAACATCTTTTTATGCAACAAAACATAATTGGTGTCTTTGGAAAGCTTGAATCTTGAATCTGCAACATACAGTACATTTGTTCTTATGAACAAGACACAATGTGAGTATTAAAGATCCAAAAGAAAATAGGAAAGAGATTTAGCAAGATTTTTATTATACAAACTACAAACATTTCCTGTAGCGCCCCAGAATAACTAAGCCCTTAAGAGAGACAGAGTACTTACTTTCTGTTGTGTTAGCCCGTTGCCAGCAGATCCCAGTCTGTCACTGGAGCAGTCCAGGGTTTGTCAGACTATCACACAAACCGACGGCAACAGTTATAGGCTCATCGCGCAAACCACTTGTGACATCAGCTCTCTCCAAATATAGTCTTGCATTTTCATTTACACTGAATGGGGATGACGGGGGTGGGAGGGTGCAGAGG
>JAPMOB010113761.1:0-11839 GCA_029875015.1 Lepomis gibbosus
GAGGCAGAAACCTCGAGCAGAACCATGGCTCAGGGTGGGCGGCCATCTGCCTCGACCGGTTGGGGGTGAGGGAGAGAGAGGCCGAGAGAGAGAGAGAGGGAGAGAGGAAGCATCAACAAAAAGAATTTGCGTTGATGCTTTTTAGTCACCAAATTAATCGATTTAATTGATGAATTGTTTCAGCCCTAGCTACATCGTCGTTAGCTCGCCTGTCTACTTTTCAGTAATACTCATTACTATTTCTGTGTCTCAGCAATGTCAACACAGCTAAATGTATTGGGTGTTAACGAAACGGTTAGTGAACTGGACTGATTATTATAACAAGATTCTGTCCACACTTTACAACAGGCTAAGTACCATTACTGTAATGTTAGTGGATGGCCCCTTCCTCTGTGTTGTTGTCATCATAACAACATAACAAATAACAAATGTTCAGTATATCAGCAATAAATGTTTGATTTAATTCTTTGAGTAACACTGTATTTACTGCACTAGATGTAGTCCATAAAATGCGGGGAAAACCAAGTTTGCTGAGGCAACTGACAACGCAGTTTAAACATGACAACTTGATGAAGCACGACAGCAGCTTAAAACCTTAAATATGCCAAATATGAGACAGATACACAAATGAAACGGCATCTCCACACCCTGAATTTCCCCTATGGCCAATTAATAAAAGTATATCTTATCGTGTCTTATGTGCGTTTGTTAAGCAACATGTCAACTACTGTCTGTAATCACCAAAGCATTTATCAGTAATACAGTTTAAATGGGGAAAAATTGCAGGTGCAGGTCGATTTGAGGTATCCGCTTGGGTTGTTTACAATGAAACATCAGGATGGATGGTGGCATCATCTATCAGCCCAACCCTAGATTGTGCCCTTAAAATTTCTGCCTGTGCCCCTAAAATACGGAAAATAGGGCTCCTAGTAAAAAAAGTTACTCTGGAGCCCTGAGTATTTGTTAAATGTTGTGTTTTGGTAAAACAGTGTACATCTTGGGACGCAAGACGCATTTTAGAGACATTCTGATAATAGAGTGAAATGAAATAAATCTGAAGGCATTTTATTACATGAACATAATAACGATAATGGTAATAATAACTTTCTCCTGCATCCTTTGCACTCTGCTCATTGCACTATTGTTTTAATCTGTCTGTTTTGTTCATAGTATGCATATATGTGTTCTTTATACTGTAGCCTGTGTCTGATTATTATTGTCTTATTGTATTTTTGTATGAATAAGCACATCGTGAGCATTGTACAATCCAGAGTCAATCCATCGTATGTGCACACATACCTGACAATAAAGCTGATTCTGGTTTTGGTCTGGGTGATACCTGTAAATAGATTTGTGTCATTTCAATGAATGTGAGCAAAGTATAAAAGCAGGGAATGGTATCTGCAAACTGTAGTAAAATGTGTGGAAATGATTCGTCTCGGACTCTGTTAGAACTGGCCCAGCAGTCTGGTAGTGCAGCTGTGACTAATACAGCCGGTGAACAAGTAATGTGCAGATCATTGCTGCATTGCTGTGCTGCATTTAGCCAGGTGCTGCACAAGGTCACCCAAGTCAACTTGTCTGAATGCAATCCTCCTAAAGCTCACTATACACTGAAGGGTGCAGCCAGGATCAGGATCTTGATGAAATATGGTACATTTTGGAATCTTTACAAATGATATCCTGATTTGCCGGGGCCCAACAGTCCCTGGCACAGAAAGTGCAAAGAACCTATTGTTTTTATAAAGATTATTGTTCTTCTTTGGTAATACATTTGCCACAGGCTTAGGATGCCTGAAAACTCACAGCATTTTGCAATCATGTCAGGACTGGACGGAAATCGCTTTGATTTGGCTCAGGCCAGGGGGTCTATAAAGTTTAACGAAGAAGCCCCTGCCTTACTTTTTGCCTAGAAGTGCAACATTTTGGAGACAGATGTAACATCTCTTAACATCAGAGCCTCATGGAGTTATTTAAGCCCAGTTTACACTACACGATTTTTAGCTTGATTTGTCGCTCGGCTCAGGAGTAAATCAGTGATCGATCGGCGGTCGGCAGTTGTTACGTGTGAATTACTCAAGGACACATCAAAACGGCTCCCCGACACATCATTGCCACATCGCCGATGTCTGCCAGATATATCATGTTAAATACCTGGAAGAGTTGGCCGGCTCGACATCCACATCCAGCCAATGAGAGCTGAGACCTTTTACTCCCCTCAGCTCTCTGTAGCTCAAACAATCCCTGATACCTGAGTGTGCTAATCCATCCTTTCACCCAGATTTTTTTGTCTTTATAATAACAAACAGCTGTTTTGTGTGTAAGTTCGCGTCATTTCCCGTTTCACATTTCACATGTGTTTTCTTGACAAAACGTGGTTTGGAGACCAGCATCAGGCGACACAGCCCCTGTCAGCTCGTGTAGTGTGTGACCCCCTGTCAATGATCATGTAGTGTGAACGCCACACCGACTTCAAGAGTCCCGTCCCTTGACGACAAGTTGTGTAGTGTGAACGGCACGGCCATCGACTGAAAGCCACAGAAAGCCCTGTAGTCTGCACGAGCCTTTACACGCACTGTACTTTAATGAATCTCCTACAGAATAAATCTGATCAACTATAAATCTTGGCAGTGCAATCTAATGCACCTTTGCGATGCTAAATTGCGAAAGTTAATGTCAAACAGCGTTTCCGTGGCAATGCAGTGAATTTGAATATTCACAATTTTCCAAAATAAAGCAGTATGCTAAGAGATTCAATGTTTTGAAATAACATGGCCTACAGTAACAAGACTATGGCTGACGCTTCCTCGAGGTGCACGAGGGCTCCAGGTTTTGAGTCATGGATCGGATCATTTTTCAGATCAGCAAAAAAAAGTTAGGGTTAAATTAATTTTTAAATGTGTTACCTTGGCACTGATGAGCCACCTGTCTGTCTACAGTCTTGCATCATGTCCCACCTGCAGCACTGTCTGATTGGTTACACATCGGAGTAAAAGCCTATCAACACTGAAGGCTGCTGTGCCACAAACAGGCAGCAGAGCTGTGAGATGAAGGGGTGGCAGCAGATATTACTAATGCAGAAACAAACCAAAAAAACAAGACAAAACAAGCCAAAATTTAGCATCAAATGTCTGGTCAGATTCCTTATGTTGTTAACCTTCACTTTACACCCTTCAGTTTCTTCAGAGGTGGGTAGAGTAGCCAAAAACTGTACTCAAGTTAAAGTACTCTTCTCTGTAATAACAAGTACAAGCAAAAGTGGTCATCAAAATTACTTCTTGAGTTAGAGTAGAAAATGATCTACTCTGACTGACATTTCAAAGAACTGGACAGTTTGTGATGAAATGTTTGGCCATCATATCCTGATTAGATCGTCTGCTGCATACACGGCAGGAGAAAGTTCCCAGTCTGTATCTCTCCGGTGTGAAAATCCCATGTGATTATCACATTAATGTTATGCTAGTTGTCTCCTATGTTATATTGTATTTTGATTTGGGAATAAATCAGCAAATCAGATATGTAGGGATCATGTCTGTTATTTCAAAATGTAAATATAAAGCATGTCAACCTGTTCTTTATAAATCTAGTTGAGATTACACACTCGGCCAAACCAGTCTCTAATATCTTTCTGAAAATAGGCCTACATTTGACTAACAAACTAGTGAGCACAGCACGTCATTAAACAGTGTAATGCACAACAGTGTGGCACACATTTATAACTTGCATTATTCTAACATATAACAGTTGCAGCACTGTTGAATCGAGTAACTTTTTTTTTTTGAAGAAAATGTCTGATATGTGACTCATTTAGGCTCGTTAGGTCCTAATGATGCAATGTTACAACACAAACTGTCCCCTAAGTACAGGTGCATACACTTTGTGTGTGGTCAAAATATTATATCGGTCATCCACAGTAAACAATGTCTCATTTCATCAGGAGGGGGCCTGAATGAACGAGCGCAGCTGTTACAATTTCATCATTATCATCCTAAACCTAAAAAGTGTGCTGTGTGCACTGCAGTCTGTTCATTATCCACGCCCACACCAGGTTCTCGCATTTGTCCCTAAAAACAAATACGTACGAACCGTGTAACTGGATTTAATATTCAACTAGTGGTAAAATAGTATACTATTATATAAAACTATGACTATAGTATTTAATATATTAATATAACAACACTAACAGTATACTATTAACTGGACATTATACTTTTATTAGTAATAATATACTACTCATATATACTAATTCCGCTGGAATGTGGCAAAATGAGTATTTTTGGACTGCTTGCAAACAAAACTGTGTTTCTTCATGTTTGTTTAACTTTGTTTGAGCTGAGAAATACACACTTCAAAATGTCAGTATTTTGTGCATTTTCCTTGATAAAAAAGCAAGTAGACTCATAGTACCATTTATTCCATTATATCTCAATTGCAATATGGTCCACAATAACTGCAATTTGACTTTTTCCCCAAATCGTGCAGCCCTGATTTCAAAGTACGAATGAAATACTTGGAAATTCTACAGAAGCTAGGTGGTTCTCATGTTGTCTACTTTTTATATTAATTTCTATAAATAAATGTCAAATGCAGTAAATTAAGACACAAAAGGCAAACATCAACAATCCTAATGATTCTGAGGTCATATTAACAAGGTTTCCTGCCGTTATAAGGAGGTGAGGCCCAAAGCGGGCTAACTAACTACCTTTTCCCAGATCTACTGGCTGTAGTTCATCCCCCTAGACTTCTTTAACAAGTTTAGCTTTTTGAGTGTTTGTTTATAATGTCCTCCAGCTTTTCCCAACTTTTTGTACACATATATGGTAATAATAAAAATAATGTGAAATTGAATATTTTTGAATTAAAAACCATAACCCCACAGGACGAGACACCAAACCTCCCAAATTTCTTTGCAGTGTGTCTTTTTTATCCCTTCTGATTTTGCCGGTCTCCGGGAGCTGACGTCAAACCAGCATTCACAACTGGAGCTTGCTGCACTGTGCTCTGTTAATATTAGCCGCGTTTGAAAGCCATACTCTGACAATAGAATATAAATATAAAAGTTTGGCCAAAAATGTTTTGTCTCATCTGAATCTCCTGGTGTAGCTTCAGCCAAAGAACAGAGTCATGAGGGGGCATGGCTGTGGTAGGTTAACAGAGCGAGAACAGACCTGGGATCAACAGACCGCCAGCCTCTCAACAGAATGTGCACGTACGTGTAAAATAATATACATTCATCATGCTAAATATAATAGCATGATGACTGTATGCAAATGTAATGGAGTAAAACAGCGAGCTGCATTAAAACTACTACAAGTTTACTGATGTAATGGGGTAAACGTTACACACGTTGTTCATCATTGTTCAATTTCCATTTGTCAGTCACAAATCTGCTGTGCAGTATAGTGATGTGCCTGATAGTGGCATCTGTAACAGTTGCTCCATATGTAAACAACCACCAGCATCAAACAATGATGCCTTAGCCCCAAAATCCCCAGAATGAGAATTTGAGCCCTGCTCTGGCTTTGTAATTCAGTGGTGTGGACGGTCAGTCTGCTGATGTGCTGAGTGTGTGTAATTGTTTGTGATGATCTTTGGCATATTTCTGTCTGTGCTGTGTATCGATAGTCCTCCTGGCTGCCACACTGAGCCCCATTTTAAGATGTCTGCTACCTCCGAGTGCCTTGTTCTGACTTCATGTCTCATGTTCCCGTTGCTTTTTTCTCTCGTTTGGCTGGCGGAACAGCGTCTGCCCCACCCTGTGGTCTGAAGTTCTGCACTCAGTCTTTTCTTGTCAGAGGGCCAGCTCTTAAAGGAAGAGATTTTTCTGTTTCTGCTCTAAAAACACCGAGGCTGCTCCTCCCCCTCACCTCCCACCCTGCTTCTCTGTCTCTCTCTCTGTCTTACTGTGTGACGTCTTGACCGCTAACGGCTACATATTAAGAGATAATTCCATACCCTGAGGTTACAAACCGGCTCAGACTGGCTCAATGCGTTTTGACTGTGCTGTGTTCCCTGGGCAAAAATAAAAAAAACAGAGAGAAAATTACGTCTGTGCCTTTTTTAAAGGAACATGAGGCTAATTTGCAGGAGTGCCACAGCAAGAAGAAACACACACCTCTGTTGTTTAACAATAAGGAATACTCAGTGACAATTTCTGTTAACAGTGTCTCTCCTTTCGCCTCAGGGAACAGAAGAACACCATTTCCATTTTAGTTGGTCGTTTTTCTGTTACTGGCCTTTCATAAGGGAACGTTCACTTTTGACGCGAAGGATCACAGTAGTCCACCTGGCTGCTTTATGATCCACACTGGGTGGTATTTCTTTACCTTCCTGACTTTTCCTCACCCTGTATGTGTTGGTATTTGTGTAAAATAAAAGAATAAAATCTGAGCTGCAGCAGGTCCTGCTGGCTTTAAATACTTACTGTAGAATAATGAACAGATAAGCGCCTTCTTCCATAGATTCTTGCTGGAGGACCTGATGGTACTTGTTGCCGCTGCAGATACAAACAGTTCAGTGGGCTGAACAGAGATCATGCAGCTTCTTCCTGTTGGCTGGCTCACCTTTATCATCAGGATTAAACCCTAACAGGGGCAGAGGCTCGTTCGCTAGTCCTGTAGCGTTATCCCACCACTCGCAGTCGGCGACGAGTCGCTGCTTTGCTTTAGCGTAGTCAGTGTGTGGCAGAGCGAGAGAGAGCGAGCAGCAGGTGAATGAAGCGGAGCAGAGGAACAGGTGAGCGGGACGTTCAGCAGTAAATGAACAGTGTAGGTTACAGTCTGTCACAGAATAAAGGCTGGAGTTACAGCTGTGTGCGTTGTGTACCAGCTGCTGGAAAAGTGAAAGGTTATCATAACACGTTGGAGATGATGTCAGGCAGTTTCAGGCGGCCTCGCACGCCTGTGTTGAGGGCATACACTACATCAGCTCAATACAGCATGTCTCTCTCTGTATCGGTTTAATAGAGAGGGGAGCATGTGGAAATTTTGATGGCATTGAAAGTCATACCAGGATTTCTAAATACCCTGGTACGCTGTGAAACCACGCAAGCCTGATTAACAGATCATATGTTTTTTTTTATAGTTTTATTCTATTAAACCACAAACATCCATTGATTGCACTTTATCAAACTATACATCGATGTACTTGTTTTTTCCTCAACTGCATTATTTTCTAATAATTATGCACACGTTTGCCACATTGTAATAAACTTAGTTGCCGGTAGCGTTGGGCCAATAGATGATGCCATCACAACAGTCAGTTGGAAAAACGTTTACAATGAAGCCATCTTCAGTAAGACATTACATTAGTGCTTTTGACATTGTGTTGTCAAAAGTGATCATGACATTCAACGGCCAACTTTCTGAATATTCAATGATGCAATCACCAAGATCAATGGTTCTATCCATATTCCAGGTCCCTTACCGCCCCCCTTCAAAGGAGATGTAATAATTGAATGACAAAGAATAGATTGATTTCTTTCCCGGGGAACAAAAAAAACATGTGAATAGAAAATATATTTAATAAATAAGTCAATGTTCCTCTCAGAAACTTTGTGTAAACCCAGAGACTGTTTTCTTGGATGGGGAACTTAATAAGTGGGGGTTCGGGGGGCCAGAAGATTTTTGAGCATTGAAGACTAAATTTTTAGATTTTTTTTCTGCACCAATTTATGGTGGAAATATTTTAATTTATATAAAGGGAGACACAGGTGACAATAGAAATTACATAAATAAAATAGAATATAATGTAGTGAGGCTCATGCATTCTTTATTGCTTTTGAATATGTTTCTCCTGTAGATCAACTAATATCCCTGCTGAGTCAGCTGGCATGATTTAATCTTCCCTCTTCTTTGTGTCTTTTGTTTGGGGAAGTAACCTCTGTAAATGTGATTGTGGCACCTTTTCACCTCAATGATAAATTACTTCATTTTAATTCAGTTATTACCTCAAGGACTTTAATAGGCTCGCTCCTCTGAGCAGGTTTTCTGCTCATGTTCATGTATTTGAACGGGATAACTGGGATAGAACGGTAAAATATGGGAGAATCCCAGGAAAAATGGGTGTGTTCTTCAGCTGCTTAGATAAAGTGCAGCTCACAGTCCCAAAAACAGCAAGATAGAGCCTCAGTTTATAACATACCATTTTTATATTGGAACTCTACATGTCGTGTTACCGCCTGGGTACAAACTCACTGCGATTCACTGCACAAGGTGGGTCCACTTAATTACTATCACGGCACTCGCTGGTGTTACATTAGTTGCTTTCAGGAGAAGTCCGACAGCAGAATCTCCCCCTTGTAAATGTGTAAACACTGCGATAACAAGGTATTCATGGTGTATTCCTCAGAGAAATTACCTTTTTTAGAGAAAAAAAAATTCCAAAGTAATATCAAGAAAGAGAGGGTCCATTTCCCAGAGACGCCATGTGGGTGAAATTTTACAGATGATACTGACTTCCACTGTGCACTTTGTGTTTTGCATAAAAATTCAAATATTAACCAATGCCTTTATGTGAAATAAAACACCATATCAAATGTGCAAGAAGTTCTAAAGGTTATGCATCCCATGCACAATTTACATAAATGCTAATGAGTCTTAAGAAGACAGTGATAGTAACTGACATAAATACAGGAGTCCACAGTGCTTTTCCTGTTGCTGCTGCTGTGTTTGTTTTTTTTTCTAACAAAAATTTGAGTTCCTGAGTTCCGAATGGATTTTAAATGAACAAGATATGTTGGTCAGGTGACTAAACTATGAAGCATGTTATCATGTGCAGTGAGCGAATAGACTCTGCAGACACACAACGCAGAACCAGAGTAGGGAACACTGAGAGCTTCAGTTTACAAGCTGTTAGCAAGTCAGACAGACAAACCATGACATGGCCCCTCCTACCGTCCCCACATCATTCTGTGAGCTAAAAGTTAGCAAAGTAGTGGATGTTGGTCCGGAAGATGACTCCGAAGATGTGAAGTGTTTGCCCTGTCACAGCCCTTTCCCTCAGCACTCTTTACAAAAAAACAAACATCCACACGTCAGGTTGAAAAATCTCTGGAGCGCTGTCACTGCCCTCCGCCATGTTGTCACTGACCCAAAGCAAACCCAGGTTGCATGCTGCGCCTGCGTCTGGGAGACTCACTTTGGTTGATTCTGGACAGTATTTACCACAAGCTTTTCAAAGTGTGGTAATAGAACATAAACGGTAATTAAAATGTGGTTTATCATTAAACCGCTAACTGTGTAATCTCTGGTGATGTCTGTCATTCTGCCCAGCAAACACTTCCATGACATGGTGCCTCGAACACCCCAGGCCAGATCTCTGCAAAGCTTGTTGTGAATATTCATTGTCCCCAGAGGATGTCTCCTGATGTTTTTGGTGACCCCCTGATCTTTCCTCTTGCACCATCTTCAGCTCAGCCTGTCCAGTTTGTGGTTTGTTGTAAACTGTGTTGGAAATATTCATGATCACCGGGGGATCAATCCAGCCGCTTATGATGACTCCTCTTTTGCAGCCCTTCAACTGTTTCCACTTCCGTGCTCATATTGCATCATCCAAGTGGCAAGCTGCTGTGAAGATTAGAGCCCGTTTTCTGGATGATCTTTGACCATTTTCATCTTTATATGAGGCCTGTCCCACAGTTCCAAACAATCAGCTAGTGGGCAGACTGTGCTCAGTAAACCTCATAGCATGACACTCCTGATTGTCCCATTTGCCTGCTTGGTGGAGGTTGGGCTTGTAGAGTCGTGAACTTGTTATGTCCTCCAGGTGAAGCCCCTCAGTAAGGATGGGGTTTGGTGGCATTTCATTTCAAATCCAAATCCTTTATCCATTATCAAATCCGAAACTATTTTTTCCTGGCAGGTTAATTAATGTTGACAACCCGTAACTACAACCTGATGAGTTTCAGAAGATACGACATGTTGATAAAATATGTAGAATAAACAACACCTTTTACCTACAGGCTTTTTCAGCTTGTTCTTCACAAGCTACTTGATCCGAAGGCAGGTGTCCTGGATCAGAACTCGGAAGTTTTAGTCATTTTACCCAGTGAAAGTGATGGTTCGTGGCGGCTAAAAGAAGATGCTGCTACATGGATGTTTTGTACGCTGCTGCTCTTTGCCAATGAGGGAGGGAGAGAGAGAGAGGGAGAGAGAGGTGGCAGATTTGTTGGAGTCGTAGCTTAGGGAATCTGTGCATTTTACCAACCTCACTGTCTGAACTCTGAGTCACTCAGCTGCGCGCCCAACTCATTTTTTCTCATACACACACACTCATTCTCACTGCTAGATGTTGGTGCTGTAGAGCCAGCTGGCATTAAGGAGGAGTGCTGGGACGCTCGCAGGCTGAGGTGGACAAATCCCAGAGTTCAGAAAGCTTTTTTTAGGAAGGCCTAAAGATATATTTAGCTGCAACTAATGATTAGTTTAATTCTAATGATGGAATATATTATAATAACAATGCCATACTGTCCAAAGTAATGAAAGCCAGTCCTCTCAGAAATGTTTGGTATTTTATACTAACTGAATCGTTCAAAGCGTTAAATCGTTAAAATGATCACCAGTACCTAATAATGTGAGCAGCAGTCTGGGTGGTGTGGACGCGTTCAGCAGGAATGTGGATGGAGAACTGCTGTGTGGAGTGTGTTGGTATGAGATTAATCCTCGATACTGTCTCCGTCTCTCACTTCTTTTGCTTTGCTCTTTGTCTCCAACTGCACACTTACCCCTCCTCCTCCTCCTCCCCTTTGCCCCCTACCACTGCCCCCCATCCCCTTCCATCAGTACCCTCCACCCTCACATACACATGCACACCCCACCCCTCAGGCGACAGCAGAACAGGAATTGATTAGTGGCACGGCTTAAAAATAGACGACTGGTTGTCATAGCAACGCCCACAATGAGCTGTTGTCTACTTTAATAAAGAGCAGCGTTGTGTCTGAGCGCTAGGTGTGTGTCTTCCGTGCTGTGGATCACAGTCAGCAGGTGGAGGTGTGTGGAATTATCACACTGCCGTCCTGTACGATGTGACTTCTGTACGTAGAATCAATTCAACCAACGACAAAACAACACCAGCATCTTCTCTCAGCTCCCATTGGCTCTAATCTGCATCCCACAACCATCAACCCCTGAGCCGCCCCACACGACCAATTACAACTCTGTTGCTATGGGCTCCATTCTGATTGGCCTCATTAGTGTCAAGAACTGGCCATATGCAAATTTTGGTCATATTCCCAGCAGCCCTGTCATCAGCATCCTTTACAGCCAGGCAGTCACAGTGTGAGTGTGTGTGTTTGTGTGTGTTGTTGAGATGCTGTTCCAGTGTGTCAGCTGGACCAGAGAGCCGAGCCACTGGCTCCTGTCAGTGCAATGAGGGGTTTGTTGTTCTCGGACATCTCTCCATCTTTTCTAGCACTGGCTGTAGCCTCCAGATGGTAGCTGCCTCTGGTAGTTTCCTGAAGGACTGTTGTGTGATTAGCAACAAGGAGTTTCCACCACACACACAGCAGCTTCTACTAGACAGGCAGAGCGCTGTGGACAGGACACAACTTTATTTCTGCTGTTCTGAACCACTAAGGTCCAGCAGGTCAGTGGAACAAATACAGGTGGAACTGCCAGTAAGAGGGCTCATCAGGGCCAAAGCCTGAAGTTAACCCGAACTTTTTTTTTCTGAAAAATGATCTGATCTGTGACTCAAAACCTCGGCATGATCCTTGCAGCCCTAGTCTGAGTCAGGGACGTTGAAATTATTTCTGAAGTGGGGCAAAAAGTGTGTGTGTGTGTGTGTGTGTGTGTGTGTGTGTGTGTGTGTGTGTGTGTGTGTGTGTGTGTGTGTGTGTGTG
>JAPMOB010113825.1:0-20497 GCA_029875015.1 Lepomis gibbosus
ATTCTTCACTTTTGGACTTTAGTGCAACAGTTAATATAAAAAAAAGTCTAAGATGAAAACAAATAGCACCTCAACTTAAAATACCCGGCAGTCATGTAACCAAATACAAAAATAAAAGTGCCCCAGTGTCACTGGCTCTGAATACACATACAGTCAAACCATGGGTCACAGGAGGGGTGGGATGGTGATCAGCCTGCAAATCCATTTACATTTGATTTGATTACATAAATGTTTAAGTTGAGATTTACAACAAATAATTTTACTGTGTAAAGGGAACACTACTGGTAAAAAGCACCTTATTTGTTTTAAGTGTTTGCAAACCACTTATTTCACTTTTGTGTATATAGTATACATTTAAATTAAATACACTAGTACTGGCACACACACACACACACACACACACACACACACACACAGTATATCCTCTGCACATATTTGTCTGTGTCCATGCGTGTGCTGTGCGTCTGGTTCACTCTCTGTCCCTCAGGTTGTGGCATGTTCATACAAACTGGGCAGCCCTTTCTCCTTCTCCTGGGAAGGTTTATAATTTTGAGATCTCATTTAGCTCTTAGAAATCTGAGATGTTCCTTATATCGTTCAGTGTGTTACAACATAGGAGGCAGTGCATCTCTGTCTCAGTCTCACCTGTCCACACAAGGGACCACATATTCTGTTTTCTCTTAGTTGCCATGACTTTTTTGCGTCTTCCTTTTTTACCAGTGTGTGCTCACTGAGTCAGTACTTTGATAGGATCTGTCTCTGCTCTCTATCTCTCAGCAGAGAGATATTCTGCCAATTCATCTCTTTTTAGGGTCAGATTACATTCAAATCTACTTTGGTTTCCAAGTTTCTTCTCTTCAATGTTTCATATACTGTAGGTATTCTTTAAAGTGAATTATAATTTGGTTTACTCTGATTGGTGTCTGGAATGCAGTGTTGCTGTGAGACTGGTCAGAGTGAGAGAGGGCAGTTAGTCTTTTCTTTTCACAGTATACCAGTATTTGAATGCCTTAACTGTTACAGAAAGAGATATGACCAATCAGCCACTGTTGTAAATTTACAACAAAGAACATTTTTATTTTCTACATGTATTTGTTTTTGAATCCAGTGCATTTTACTTAAAGATTAATAATGAACTACAAAAACGTGGACGGAGTTACATGAATTTTAGAACACGAACGTTTTCAGAAATGACAAAACAGCTCCCAAATGCATATGTGAGTTTTAAAGCGAGCTAAGAGAGAGTGACACACAGAGAGCAGGAGTCACGCTGGGCCAACCAAGAAGCCAGCTGACTTAGTAAAGCAGACGAAGTGAAAGTGACAGCGCTGAGAGCTGCAGCGGTGATTAAACAACTCTGACAGATACAATTATCACCCCCCTCCAGAGGTTAATGAACACATCTATACACCAGAATGTGTGATCACCAGGTTAGGATCTGCAGCCCACAACACCTGATGAATCCACATTCCTCCAGCTAGCTGAGAGCAGACATTAGTCACATTCTAATTCTCTGTCAATCAAGCACGCTTTCACTCCCATATGGATTCTTTTTGTACTCAAAATCAAAGTACAGATATTGTTTCTTAAATATTGTAAACTTTTGCTGATAGACCCATCTGGTACTTGGCTACAGAAAATTTTGGTACTTCAAAACTCCTCCATGACTGTTGCCCCTTAAGGCCGATCTGCTACAAAGCAGTTTTCAGTACTGCAGCATGTCCCGACTGTGCGCTTGATAATTAAAAAACAAGTCTTTGAACAGATGAGCTTCTGAATACATCTTGTTACAATAGACTGTGATTTTTTTTTTCTGGCAGACTCATTTAACTTTAGACTCTAATCTGCATAAAGCTATGAGCCACATGTAAACATGTTCACAATGACAAAGCTGACATGGGGATGTTTAGCACCTATAATGTTTACCTCATTCACCATCTTAGTTTTAGGATGCTAGCATGCTAACATTTGCACTAAACATAATTGTAGTTGAGGCTGACGAGCCTCACTCTCACTACCGGGTGCTGGGTCCCTTTTTTCCAAATATCCAATTTTTGGTTTTGGACTTCTTAAAGTGAAGAAATTGGTTATTTCTTTAATTTAATTAAAAAAAAACTTTAATTTACTGTTGTCAGTTCTGTTTAGCAGCTCCTCTAAACATTTAGCTGAGGTGAAGGCATGCAGCCACGTGAGGATACTGAGGTATAAACCATGTTTATCATTCAAATTTTCCCTTTTTTTGCACTTGAACCACAACAGAATAATGCATCCCCAAGCGCTTGAACTCTTAAAATTATTTTTTTTTAGAGATTTAAAAATGATTTTCACTCTGGCCAGCAAGAGGTGCTATAGCCCTTATAGCGCCCCCCTTTCTGTGCTAATGAGCTGTGATGAGCAAACTGTGGGTGACACTCTGTAGAAATTCTCCAGATAGTCTTTACTGGTGAAAAGGAGAGATTCCTGCAAATCTCATTCTGAAGCCTCTAGTAAAAATACATGTGGGCCTATCATATAAACCGCGGCTGCAGATTGAAATTTAACGTGTCAGATAACCTGGGATGAAGATGAGCTGAACTCGTGTATTACTTTAGTGTATATAAATCAGAGTGGAGGATGTGCGGAGCTATTTGCAGCAGTTGTTAAGGCATGTGTAGAAACAGTAAATTAATGTTGGGGTTAACGCAAAGGACGGCCCATATATCATTTCTCTACTAACAGGAACCTTGTCGGTGCGTCTGGAGCAGTGTTGATATGCAGTCTCCCCTGGAAAAAAATGTGATACTTTTTCCTGAACTCTGGATACTTTCTGGTGCCGGTCCACAGGGCTGATATAAATCTAGCTGTGGGGTGACACCCCATGAACCCCGCCATCGTCTACATTCGCACCATCCACCAAATCTCCCTGACAAGCCTGCCAATTTTCCAATTACCTGTGGCGCCATCCGTTATCGGAGGGCCAGTCAGCTCTTAAATGGGAAACAAGAGGGGAGGAGGGGCCAGCGCATGCTAACTATCTCATAAAGCCAGAGATGTGCCTCCCATGCCTCCTTCTCCGCTGAGTTAGTGCGTGTCCCTGGGGAGAGGGGCTGACACCGGTGCTGCCGGCCTCTCAGGGCCTTCGCTGGATTTCTCGTGCTCTTTATCCTCCCCATTCCAGCCCCTCAGCCACCTATCACTCCTGTCTGCCTGAGGGGAAGCAGACGGGCGTCAGCTCCGCAGCTTCACAGTCGCTGGTATTATCCTGCTGTCTGCCTGCAGAGCCTCCTCCTCCAGTCTGGGTAGGAGGGCAGCAGCGGGGAGAGACACGGCCCAATCTTCATCTATTTTCATGTTTCTTTGAAATTCAGTGAAACGCCATGCTGGAAGTGATACTACATCTGAAGATTGCCTTCCGTTTGAGCCCACTTCTCATTTGTCTGCCCTTATAGTCAGGCTTATGGAGTGAGTCTACAGAAATTGCCTGTGCAGCATGCAATTTAAAGTGTGAGAGAGATGGAGGAGATGAGCTGTTAATCATATTTGAAATGCACATATCACCTGGGGAGTATCTGACGAGTTGTTTGGGAGAGGTGTAATTCCTGTTAGAGAGCACATACTGCATCAGCCATGTAGAGCAGTCCGTCATTATAACTCTGTAAAGCAGCTCCTTCATGTGTCGTAGCATTATTGAGCCACACTGAAATATAGTCTGTCGCAATTAAAAGATGATCTACACCTTTGGAGCATCATTTAAAGCTGCATTCATTGACTTCTTGGTCACTTTCGGTGCATCTGAACAAGCTGTAAACACAACATATTGTGACAGTAAATCACTAGAAATTTGATGTGGCAAATGTATTAGCAAGCAGTTCTCTCTCTACACAACCAAGAGACACAAAGGGACATTAGAATTGATTAAGGCCTGAGCAGTGAATGTTTTATTTGTAAGGAATTCTTTTATTCTCCTTTCAAGGATTTTTTTTTCTTTCCCAAATAGATCACATCTTTAAGAGGGTAAATGTTGCCAAAATCTCACACATCAGTGGTGGCAAAAATTTACAAGTGATACTTGTGTTGCACGTGAGTGTGGCAAAAAGGTTCTCCAGCGCCCCCTACAGAGCAGCCCCTGCGGCACGTTTAAACAAGATATCCAAAAGTTTTTCAGCACGTGTATCATGTCCAGACACCAAAAAAAGCATCTATATCCAACAGGAATTTGACCATTTTGAATTTTATGGTAATTTTTTTTAATTTTTTTTTTTTACAATTTACAGGCCCTGTGATCAACTTGAAAAGTAGTGCTAACTGTGAGTTTTCATTGAAGGTTGTGTTTGAGTGTGTGTAGTCATAGCGCCACCTACTGGCAATAGGAAATGACATCATGAGTTTTATGTTGTGATCCACCTTAAATTGACCAGAAGAGCCCTAACACTTTGATGATGCTATATTAAGAAGCTGGTGAGTTTTCATCAAACACTGTTGCCATGGCAATGTATCGTTCACCATGAAACAAGAAGTTGTTGGAACTTAAGTGTGCATTGTCTGATCTGCCCCAAAATTCACATGTTTGGTTACATTACCGGCCTGAGGACATCTAACTAGGTGTTACTGCGCCACCTGCTGGCAACAGGAAGTAAGCATTGTGTCACAATCATCATTTGATTTACATGAAATTTTTGTGGTGTGGTCTTCACTTAGTGTACTTAGACATAATGTATAAATAGTGGGTGTCCGCTAGCGCAACATAGCGCCACAGGAAGTAATGTTTGACTCCTTTGAACTTTGCCCCTGTTTCTGGTGACTTCCCAAAGTGTATAATTAAAAATATGACACTATTGACACTGGATATAAGACACAAGATGCAATTTACTTAAATGGCCTCCATGTAAACAAATATATTGTGGCTCAAGGAAACAGCATCATACTGTATACGGCCTGTGAAAATTTCATGTTTCATCTCTGCCCTGTGTGATTAGTCTTGAACTTAGGTAATTATAATCAATACATTCCATACAGCTCAAAAATTATATTTTTTACTTTAAAATTTTTGAGATGCACCTGAAACATTTCTGTGGGCAGGGGAATACTAGATATCATTTTCTGCTATATGTTCTTGTACTGTATGGAATAATAATTCTAATTCAGATGTATTTTCTATAGTATTTTGTGCTTCTTTATGCAATTTAATCTACTTACTAAACATTTTATTTGTTGGGGGAGAGGGGGCATCAGAGAGATCTGAACAATGTTCAATGATGAACCTGAATTAAATTGAGCTGGTGCTTTTTATTTACATCTGTATGAACATCTTTTCATTTTTCTGTTATTACACTTTTGTTTTCTTTATAGATGTGAATATTGGTGAGAGCAGCTTTCACTAACATAAAATGTTCTGTAATGACTCAGTTACTTTTGAATTGATCATGTTGATAAAACCAACAAAGAGTTTGGAAAAGGACAGATGGTGAGCAATTACGTGTAAAGAAAATCTACAATCTTGTTCCTGGTGATTTGTAGTCATCTTCAAAACAAACTATGTATTTATGAATTAAATAAATATGTAACAACAAAACTGCATCATATACATCACTTCAGTGGTGGATGACATATCCATCATCCTGTTTTTAGACATTAACATAACCCAATTTTATCTGTGTCTGTGTTGTGAAGACATGTGTTGTTCGTGCTGTCTTAAAATTTGTAGCACGTTTTAAAGCGCAGCTACGGGCACTGATCCAGAGAAAGAGGACAGAGGGGAAGCAGCAATGTTCTGCCTCCTCCTGTTCTCTCACTGTGGACTACAGAGGTTGAGGTATGGCGCTGTGTTTTGCATCAGTGGCCCCTGCTAGAATCGTTTGCTTTGTGGAGACCGGAGAGGCATGCGCCCCCCCCTCAGTTGAGCCTGCAGGAGCTGATGGGCTCTGGCATTGTGGGATATCTCCATCAATTCCCTTTGGGGAGATGAAGGAGAGGAGAGGAGGGCGGGTTTGTTTTTGCTGCTCGCTTTCCATAGGCTGGCAGGCCCTCTGGCACTCACATATACATATATGATAATGAAATGCCACATTTTTCATTCGAGTTGAGGTCTGCGTTTTAAAGGGCAGGAGCAGAGTGTCGTCTCTGTAATATGATGCAGAAAAAGGAGAGCTGAGCCTGAGCCCTGGGTGGCATGAACACACAAACACCTTATGCAATCAACTTCAGAAACTTGGATTCAATTTACTGTAAATAGAGCATAATGCACAACACAGCGTGTACTTTAATAAGCTTCACCTTCCTTTATCAAGCCTATACAGTCCTCAAAACAATTAGCTGTTAATTAATGTGACTGATTTTATCATGTTTTCTGCTTTCATTATATTTATTTATGAATGCGTCTTATGCTGCACAATGTGTGTATGCAGAACAGGCTCTGCTTTGTGTACCCTCACCTTTGAAAGATTCACTACCCTCACAGTTAGATAAATGTTCAGCTGCACAGATAATAGCACGCATATTGTTGTGCAACGCTACAAACATTAAGGGAAAGCACAACCATTAAGCATTCATGTAAAATTCATGTAGGGTTGTACCTTTAAAGATGTGAATAATCAAATCAGATTTGAATTGAAACTCAGTCTTGTTGCACAATTTGAATTGAATTTTGGCCTTGGAAACAGCAGTTTGGTAAAAATAATCTTGACTCAAGGTCCAGGCTAGTGACATTCAGGGTGTAGCTGGGATGAACCACAAAAATCAATGGAAAATGAGCAAATCAACAAAAGTCAACAAAATCAGGCAGGCAAAACACTCTGCTTCTGAAACGCACCCGGTGGGTGTTCCATGTCAAAAATAATAATACATGTGTAGGGTATTTTTTTTGGACATTCAATATTTTTTCACAGATGGACCACAACAGAAATAAGGAATTCCAAATTTTCAAAAATAAAACAGAACATTTTAACATTCAAATAATAAAAGTAAATACAAAACATATATAAATTAAGCAAAACATTCTCAAATAATGTAATAATTTCTTCTAACTAAACACATTATTATCATTGTTATTTTTATATTTCCTTTATTTGATTTGACTTTATTTTTATTTAATTACAGCAATAATTTAACCCTAACCTTTTTGATAGACTGTATTTTTAATTCAAATCTTGTCAATTACACATTTTTATTTCCTAATTTGCATATTTATTAAGATATTCATGAAATATATGATTTTTCAGACATTTTTTGGTATTCCATTTGGTATATTTGGTACATCCTACATTTTTTAACATGGATGATTTTATTTTAAATTTTAAATCATTTTCTTCTTTGGATGGGAGCTATGACTTTTCTTACTGATAACTGTTATTAATCTTGGGACCTCATGTTATGGGAAACAAAGAAGCAGCCTCCATGTAAGACAAAAGGCTTGAACAAAGAAAGAGCACCAAAATCATTCTGGTCCATTAACTCAAATCTTAGAGTGAGATAAAGTTGAATCCAAATACTGGATTCCTATATAGGACCTATCTGCACAAAGTCAACTCCACTGATTTTTCAGCTGCTCTGTGAGTAAGGGCGCTGTATAACCCGCTGAAAGCATGATACCCCGGCTATTATTTATTAATTATTACCAAAATGGACTGACGCATTACATTATTACCAAGAGCGATTCGAAGTGAGAGGCTTGTGTCTGGGAATAGACAGGTTTATAACGGTGTACTGTACCCTGAAGCGTCATTGTGGTGATTTCTATGGGAAATAACGGACTGGATGTCTAGTTTACTGCTTTGTACTTTAGGGCCTAGCACGTTCTATTTTGTGTATTGGTGCCATGTTGCTGGGACTTTACTTGTGTTGTTCCCGACACTGTGTGTGAAGCCAACAACAGCGCCAAGTCCAGTAATAAAACAGCAGGATGCAATTTCGCTGCTGGTTCCTGTGTGACAAAGTGGCAGTTATTATGTTTTACCATGGTAATAACGTTTCCAGGGTGGTGCCCCGTAGTTTTCAGCGGCCATTAGCAGTTTGGTGTTAAGATTGCAACCAGGAGTGTGCTTGTACGCATGCTCAGCTCCAACTCATAAACTCATGAATGCATAATCCGAAACAAATTATTATGCAATTTTATGATAATAGATCATGAACGATTAAAATGCCTTCATGACCTGCCTTTTCAAAGAGATTGTTAGTATTGTGCTACAGTGCACAATCTATCAGTTTAGTTCTGTGGCTACACACGCAGTTGCTGATGAACAGAAATTGTCACTAGCTGCTAAAGTAACCGCTAACCACTGCTAAGTAGCTACCCTTATCTAATTAGCTCAGTAAGCCTAGTGGTCATAGCTGCCTCAACCTGGGACTGAAAGCTCGAAGCACCTGGGGAGTGTATTGTGTTTAACGTTGCAACTCTACTAAAGCACTGGAGGTTTTCAGGCTAGGACTGGGCACCAGAACTGGAGCCGAGCAGGCGGTCAACGAAACTGCGCTCAGCAGCCTCCTAATGAACCGTGGCATGAATGGGACCGAACACAAGGGAATACAGTAGCGAGGTGATTTACATAGTTTATAGTAATATAGATTCCGTTAGCCAGTGAAGTAATGTGGATAGCCACGAAGTTCCAACGATAGTATTTTGCTAATGTTTGATAACGTTAGCAACTGGCCAGCATTAACAATCAAGCCTTTCTCATGTTGAATGTGATTTTACCCGACAGGCTTCAGCACATAAAACTTTGTTGTTGTTTTTATCCTTACGTGGAGTTAATGTTGAAGTCTGTGTTGTGCTGGAAACCGTTTTTTTACAGTGTTAGTGGACTGCATATTGTTAGCTACGGTGTTGTCGCTACATCCTGATCGGATACCTAGACATAACAAGCAGAATAGTGGCTTTTGCAGAGAAAACAGGCGTGTGCTTCATTTCTAAGTGAGGCTACAGCCCACTGACAAAGTGATAAAGGGATTTCATTGAAAAGTTACACATAGCTCCTTTAATATTACTTTGATATTCACTACTAACCTTACCTGCCCCATACTGTACTGCGCTGCTGTATCAAACTGTAGCCACTTTGGTTAATAAAATTTACTAAAGACAATATCATATTTGGTAAATAGAATTCAGAAGTGTGTGTGTGTGTGTGTGTGTGAACGCGTGCAGCTCCATGTGTTTGAGTGCCTCTATGTGTGCACTGGCATCTTGTTGCCATTCAAGAGATGACACAATTGCGGTGGGTCATAAACAGCAGCTTCATTAGTCTGTTCAGGTAGTGTGTTACGCGCTACATTTAACCACCTCTGCTCCCAGCGCTTCTGCTGCACCTCTGCTCCTCAGCACCCACAAACCAGTCACCAGAGAGCACAATTAAATTTCATGATTGCACATATTTGCAATTCCCATTTCATTTATTAGAAAGGGCATTCTTTAACGTCCAATTTTTTTTCTCCAAGAAACTTATTTCGTTTTTAGTCAGGCATGACTGATACCGAGGAGAAGTTACTAGGCGACACCTAATTTAATCAGAGGTAAAATTCTCAAGGAATTTTTATTTTTTTTATATCTCCTCGTCTACACGTGCATCCTGGAAGAGGGTTTACAGTCAGGAAAGGCTGAGCTGCTCTCTCTGTTCCCAATTTGAAGGAAATGTGACAGAGAAAATGCCAAAAACGTTCAGTACAGTGGAACAGAGGAAGAGTCTACTGAGTAAGTGGCGAATGTGTTTTACATTATGAGTTCTACTCTGACCGGTGCTTTTATAAAAGTTAAAATAACAAATAATGCCAGCTGTAGATCATTAATGTCAATTCAGTGAGAAAGTTAATGTCAGTCATTAATGTGCTATTTGGAAGCCAGTGTCATTTGTGAGGGAAGAAAATGGATTCGCTGAAATGAATGCATATAAAAAAAGAAGGAACCAACATATAATATTATCTTTCTAGTCTCATGTCAACTAGTACTGGTCCTCGTGTTACGTCCATAGATGTTTACATGTATGATCGTAAAACCATGGTTTCAGTGGGTTACAGATAGGCTTTATCAACACAAGACTAATGTTTAATCGCATCAATGCAGCTACAGCTGAAGTTCAAACATGAATACAAAGTTGGACTTTGGATGTTTGTGCATGACAGCAATTGCACTGTGTTTCCTATGAAAGCAAATCAAAAGAACATTGAGATATGTACAGTATTTCACGTAAGTCCTTAATCCGAGGCCAAAAATATATCCAATGTATCCCTAAATTTATCTGTGGTGGGTTCACAAAAAAAAATGTTAAACTAAAGTTTATTATGTACATTTATTAGATGAAATTGCTGTGTCTCTATCCAGAACGCCATTAGAATGTAGCATGCTTTCTGCCCACACAGCAAGAGCCAGAGACTTGTGGGAATGTTATATTAACGAAGGCTGGTTGTGCTGCTCAGTGTCTGCTACACAGTTTATGACCATAAAATACTGAGGGGGTCCGAAAAAGTGGCCTCATGTACGCTCTGAGCTAAGAGGGTTATTAGAAAGAGCCAGGTCCAGAGAAATGGACTGCTGAGGCCACGGAGGACCCCGACAGCAATCACACACTCCTGTTTACTCCACAAATTGGCCCCTGAGAGGAGCATGGGCGTCTGTAGCGCCTAGTTAAAGTGATTGAGGTGACTGCTAGCCATTGATTTTCTCTTCGTCTTCGGCGTCCCGCCTGGCCACCCTTGACCATGTCCTGTGCTCCCTACAGGCTAGTTTAGCTAGCTGCCCCTGTTTAGCTGCCACTACTTGCCTTTAAATCACATTAAACTGTGGTTAAACTTTGGCCACGTCTAAGAGACAACCATCATTGATGAGGTTATCATGCTTTAAGCACCTCATACACTTGAGTAAAAGGCTCGACTGTTGGGCTTATTGATCGCGCAGTCCTTGCAGCATTAAGATTAAACTTGAATACAGATAAGAGAATGCAGAGAGCAACAAATTCAAATCACACTCAGGGATTTATTTTCATTCCATAAATGCACAAATGATACTGATTAAACCAAAGAGACTGCTAATGAAAAATGCCTCATTTAGAAAATAAAAACAGGCTAAAGGTTAGATTTTTCCACTAAGACAGACACCCAAAATGCATTCCCTCTGCCTACCTCTAAATACCAGAACATCTGATGAGTAATGATGCCTATTTTTCTTTCAATTTACTCGATATAGTAAAGTCAGCCAAGTGTGACACTTCATTAAGTTAATTAGACTAACTTAATTACAGTCTTTCACAGGTCAAGCGATGAAGTTTCTGATTGATGGCACCGCTTGTAACGGTAATCCCATCAAAACGAACATTAGCTGCTACAAACCGTCAAAAATTACAAACACATACATTTGCCTCATACACGCGCGGTGAAAAAGGCATACACTATCTTTAAACACATAACTGTCATACAGACCTAAATAGAGCTCAGTATTCGGAGGTCATGAAAGAACTTCATATACAAACTGTTTGCTGAGTAGGAGTAGGCCGATGGCTGTGGAGGAAGTGAAGAAAATGAAACTTTTACGCACAGTAATTTCAACAGTTGCAATCCTTTTGATGACAACAAGTCTGAGTGCAGCTAAAGTAGTGCATCCCACACAAGTTCACAGTTGACTACTTTAAACACTGCCGGAGCAACTTTAAGAGCTTTTGGCATTTCAAACCTTTTATCCAAATCTTCTGGTCTGATTCACCGTGGAACCCAGCATGCCAGGCAGAGCTGCAAGGGTGTAAATAAAGTCTTAAACAAGCGCCCCTTGGCACGGTAACAAGCCTGCATTAAAAGCCATCCGTATATTACGGCAAGACTGTCACTTTATTACTGAAATCAATTCAGAGAGGGCCTGGGGCGACAGCGGGAGGGATGTGGCCTTGGTCAGAGTGAGGTTTATCTAAGCCGAGCAGGCTGAGAGAAACACAGCGTCTATAATGAACTCAAGCCTGTCTAATAAAGCCTTTTATTGCCCCTTTGCACAACAGAAACATGTCTACAACAGCACCAAGCTCCTGCATTTTCCTGCAACACTGTAATTACTGCTGCGATACAAAGATCTCAATAACAGAAGCAAATCGGAGGGACAAATACTAATCAAAAATATATTTGGTTATTTATCAGGACCTCACAGACAGAATCCAAGACAATAAGAGAAAGCGAGATGATAACAAAAGCACTTGTGTCATAGGGTTTGTTTCCTTTGGTGGGAACTATAGTGGGAAAATTAATGATACAAGAACAATTCCCTACAATGTTTCTGGGATACATCGGCAATATGCCAGTTGTTGATAGCCTTGTTCTAGACCTCCGAATCACCGCCCAAACCTCTGATTTTTCCACTGATTTAAACAAACAGAATGGTGTTGTGCTCAATGATTGATGTTTTTCCTAGTTCCCCTACTGAGCTACAGGCATGAAAAATAGTGACAGAAAAACTGCCACAAAAATGGCGACCAGCTTGGACGAGACGGACGCAGCTGTCCAGGTTTTTGTAAGTCTCCCATGCTAGATAACATGGAACATGTTAGGCTAAATTAATGGAGTGAAATAAAAATGCCAAGTCAGGTTGATCTTCTTGGCAGATTCATTTTTAAGATTGCCACCAAGACAAGACATTAAAATTGAGAGCCTAAGTTCTTGTTGTATAAACCTTCCGTATGCTTTCTTTGGGGCAACCTCTAGTGATCATTACCCAAACCTTTAAGGTATGGGGAATGATGATATATAAATGTCAACACGGTGGCACAATCTGCACCAAAAGTTGTTGATATAATTGTGTCTATCATCAGAGATTTGCCATGCCATGGTATCCATCCCTTTAATATTTCTTAAGGTCATATTGAATTTGTAGCCATGGCAGTGGCCCTAGGGACGGCAATGTCAGTCCACCACATTGGTCCCGAGGATTGCCATGACATTGTTTACACACACTGACGATTAATCATACTGATAATGTCTCTAGTCATCTCAAAACCAACGGCATGCCCTTGCTGTATGTTGCATTTGATGCAAATAATCAAATGATAGAAAACATGGTAAACATTATGCCTGCTTAGTGTCAGAATGTTAGCATTTACCTCATGAACATGATGTAGCATGTAGCATGTTGACTTTAGCTGTGCCTTGTCGTATAATTTTTGCATTTATGAAGCACTTTTTCAGGTATCTCATTTGCTGTATTAAGCACAAACCTGTCAGGCTTTTTGTCCATTGATGTGATACATATTGATATTGTGATGTAAAATTACACATACCATGATTAAAGTTTTTTTTTTTTACATATTGCCCACACTTAGTGAGCTGTTCTCCATTTATATAATTCATTGCATCTGGCCTCTCTTCATGAAGGCATGCTTATCGCATCACCGTCGCGTGTTGCCATGTGGTACAAGTATGAACATTTAGCTGACACTATTACCCAAAGCGACTTACAATTGCTATCTATGTCAGAGGTCGCGCACCTCTGGAGCAACGAGGGGTTAAGTATCTTGCTCAGGGACAAATTGGTGGATGGGTCACAGTGGGGAATTGAGCCCAGGTCTCTCACACAAAAGGCATGTGTCTTATCCACTGGGCCATCGCCCACCACACTTTTGTCTTCAGATGTAAAACACTGCAATGACTGAGCATAATGTGTGAAACTCAGGCCGGCTTTTAGAACACGACATTTAACCAAAACTGTGGTCAGCACTACGTACTGTCAGGATACTCTGTGCCGCTTCCTTCGGATTTCATATATCTTCCTCTCAGATAAGAGCAGTGGCCGCAGGGAGCTTTTACAATCACTTCCTGTACTATTCTTTGTAGCAGACTGTCAGGCAGAGGAATTGACCAGAAGCTATCTGTGCGAGCATCTGAATCTCAGTCGCAACGATCAGGTAATATTCTGCACTTAATGCTGGCATTTAAGAAACATTCTCCCCCCCGCAGGCAAAAACGTTGCATGGCTTGGCATTTAAAAGCAGATAATAAAACTTTCCTTAAATACAGCTCTCATCTCAGAGTGCTTTTTAGATGCCCTTAGAGGAGTCAATTATCTCCCCACACTTGCTATTACTGAGACTCTCTGAGCACCTTGTGCCTTAAAAGGTCTGTGCACCATGCTTTCTCAAAAATGTCACAGTCTTAACTGCCTCTCAAAATGTAGACCCAGCAATATTAGAAATGGTGCACACGTGTTTGCTTCTTTCATCCATGAAAAGGCGTGTTTAAGCAACAAACTTAAACATGCCTCTTCAGGCTTACAGTTATTGAACACGATCTTGATCTATGCTTGCTAAAGGAATGGAGAGAAAAACACCCACTTCACTAATTTGTCACGTCAATGCAGCAAACGTTGTTCTCCTGTCACCACTGAAATGTCGCTCTGGGGCAAAGAGAGCCAATCCCCAGACGTTCTGATGGCAGAATAAAGGAGATGACACATAGTAGAAGGGAAGAAAGCCACAGAGACTGGCTTAATATTCACTAAAGGCCTACAAAACAGAAGTATGATAGTGTAATAATGTAAATAAAGAATAGTTGAATGAATTAAAGGGGGGAAATGCAGTGTACAACTGGTTTCATCTGACTCCGGGATTTGAATTCTACAGTACTTGATTGATAGTGTCCCCATCAGAAAAACAACATTATTGGTTGATTGTTCAAACAATCAACAGAAGGACAGAGAGAGGGAGACTGATGCTAGTGTGACCACAATTTATGGGAGCTCACCATTGGTTGGTCAGTTGTGATCTGTTAATCCAATTCTTTGATCAACCCATTAGGCCAGTAAAATCTCCATGACCAACACTTATTTATCCATTTAACACTTGTTTTGTTTTGGGTTGTTTTGAACATGTTAATCTCCATCTTCAACCAACTACTGCTGTGAGAGCTGCCCCTCCCCCTTCTTTACACTACCGCTGAGGGCACCAAATTCAATTCACGTTAGGTCTAGTCGGAAGGGGGATTATTTATTAGTATGTATTGTTTTTCCCTAAACAAATCAGTGGGGAGTAACGCATCTGTCTCACCATCGTAACTTTCATTCGACACAGTGGCTATGCTAGCATATGCTAGGAGCAGTTTTTCATGTTGATTGAAGCAGTTGTTATTTCGGTAAGTCTGTTAAATTGTTCATGAATGTAGCTAGGTAGCTAGCACCAGTGGTAACGCTGCATTTCATTCACACGTAAATGCATCTTGGCTGCTGTCGCACAACAATTTTACAACTCGCAGCAAGTTATTTATGTAACTAAGGTTCTATGAAATCTGGGTGACCACCACAGAGAGGTGACTTTTATGTCTCAATCACACGTGCATTGCCCAGATCAAAGTGAACATGATGTTGCCTTGAACACTGGGGGTGTAAAGTGCAAGACAATAACAAGGATCACAAATGTTTTAGTCAGTTTGGAATAATTTGATCTGTTGGAATAAAGAAATGCTGATGCATGGAATACTACTGACCGGACCCAGAATCAGATGATAGTATAATAAGGTGACTGTAAATATAATTTACTAACTGAATAAAGTGAATTCAAATAATCAACAGAAACTAAGATATAAATCCATCACCCTGCCTAAAACTTCAGGGCTTTTTTTTTTTCAACAGAACTGTGCCATGGTTCATTAGAAGTTGGAGTGAAAGCCCAGTGGACTGAAACTAACTCTAAATCCCTTTATGGCTATAAGAAGACAGATGTTTGTATGAAACCTAGATTAATTATGCCAAAGAGCACAGATCAGACCATCCGGTTAGATACAGTAAATTCAGTTGAAAACGTAACTTCATAATTTTTGTGTATTTACACAACTAAATGTAAAAACATAGTAATGGTGCATTTCAAACTAAAAATGATTCTTATAGGTTTTAAAAGGGGACCACTTAACATTAAATGAGAGCTTTAACCTTTTGGTTTTCTGGATAATTGAGTGGTTTATTCCTGGTCATTCAATGTTGAATGTTTCATTCAGAATCCACTTCCTCTGCGGCAACATCAATCAGCCTCCATTTTCCCCCATGGATAGAGCCTAGCAGGATGGACTACTAGTTTCTAGAAAAATGTAAATTGGGATGCATTTATCAATTAGGTTGAGAAGCAGCCAAATGTTAGCTTTTATTGCAATATAATTTTAAAAAAAACAAGCAAACAACGAAACAGCAAGAAAACAATAAAATAGTTGTGAAGGGATGAAAATAATTTTTGATGAAAATTAAACTCTGCTTTTAAGGATGGATTTTTTTAAGTTGGACAGCTACTGTGCTTTAAATGACTTCATTATAATCAACTTTCGCAGAATTACAGTAAGTGAAAGGACACCTGCAGTTACTAGCTGTGTTAGCTATGGGGTTCACAGAAATATTCCCACATGTCACCATGCATTGTGTGTATCCTTCTCTAAGATCTAACAGATGTGTTCCATGCATTCTATCCACAGGCCAATTTGTGGAATATTTTGAAACCTGCACTGTTAACTTCCGCAGTCTCCTTTTTCTCTGCCTTTTGATTTCACATTGCTAGTTTTTTTTATTTTTTTGGAGCACTACCAAATTCAACTGTCAATGAGTGGAAAGGCATGAAATCATCTGTAAGAACATGTATCACATCAAGCACATGCTGTTGTGTGTACATGAGAGTTAAGCATAAGACACAAACAAAACAAGGACCCTCTCATCAGAACATTGCTCCAAGGCACCACAACGTTTCTTAATGACTGTTTTATAAGATGTCTAACACCATTAGTATAATATTAAGTCCAGCTACAGCAGTTTCATTATGGTATGTTGTTCTCATTCATCAAATCCTTGTGGAGAAAAGTGCTAACCTGTCAATAATGATAACCATTCGTGCAGATTTCAACATTGCAATGCAAAGACGCACTCGATGAATGCCGACTGTAGAAAAGGAAAGCTGAATCCCAGACGCATTTCGGCAATGCAGATGTGCATCTTGGAATAACACTATTAGTGCCCGTCCACAACAATTAACCACAATTTGGGAATTACAACTTTTACTAAATAAGTACACTGTGTATTCTGTCATGATGAGAGATGTCAAAGCAGGCCAGCTCTACCCCAAATCGATCCCCGCTCCCCATTGCTTTCTGAGGCATGTACACACATACTGTACACACTAACCTTGGAGGAGGATGTGTCACACTCCTGGCAAATCCAGCCATATCCTGTCTGCTTGGGGGATTTCTTCAGCGGGGGGTCCAGACACCCGAAGTGATAGCAGAGCCGGCACTCATCACACCTGAGGCACAGACAGGAAGGGCATGCATAACTCCTCACATAAATAAAGCCGCCGTCGTTCTCCAGCGACGAGGGCAACTCAGAAGCTATGATGGATGATTAAAAGGCAGGTAGTCGTCAGTCATGAGACTTTGTTAAAGGATTCCAAAGGCACTCTAATCACACTCCTCCCTTGACCTTACACAGCCATCGACTGTCCAATGGTTCATATCAGAAGGCAGATAAATACAGGCCTTGTTAGTGTCAGATAAATCCATATCAGGCCTCCTAAAGTTGGACTGACTGTGTCCTCAGGTTAGGTAACAAGGATCAGACAATGCACACTGAAAAACTTAGATATACCTGGAGAAGATGACTATCATGCTAATACGCAGAAGTTGTGATGACTGAAAAAAATCCCTCATATATTAGCTTTTTAAAGGCGATCATCTTTGGAATGGGTAAAAATAATTGCCGTTATTCACATAATAGAACATACAAAGGGTTGAACAAACGAGCAAACTACCAAACAAAGAACAAGAAGGTCTGGCAACTGCTGAAATTAACAAGCAACTGACACTCTTTCCTCTTGTCTGTTTAACTCAAACAGAAAAAGAAATTTAAAAACAACCATTGGTGGTTTTAGTGGGAGTTTGAACTAAATAAATAGTTGATCCATCTTTTGGTTTTGGTCTCTGTACAGGCACAATGGGATCTAACTTGGCAAATTCACTGCAATGACCAAACTAACTCTGGGAAGCTGAACACAGTCACTGCACCCAACTGGTTTTCACTATTTGATAGTGTTCAGAGAGTGAGCAGCTGAGGCTGATGGGAATGTCATATCATTGTTGCTACATGAGAAATCACTTCACCCTGAACCCAAACATCATGGCAATCTGTCCAACAGTTGTTGAAATGGTGGACAGATATAGCTATCCGAAAAAAAGATTATAAAATGTTTTTCTGTTCATTCCAAAAATTGTATTACGTTAAACTGAGTTTTTTTTTAACTTGTGATTAGAGCTGTTTTGTCACTCAGGTTTTTGTTTGTACTGCGTAGCGGCTCTTAAGCCCCATACGGACTTGATTTACTCTTTGAAAGGAGGTGGGAGGATTTTAACATTACCTGGTGCTGGTAAGTGATCCTGTTGATCCCCTATTTTTTTTTTTTTTTAACTGTTTGGTCCTCCTGATATTAAATCCCATTCACAGTGACATCCTTGTATTTTTAAGTGGAGTTTTTCCTGTGGGATTGGCTGCTTGTCAAAGAAATCCTAAATGTTTTTGCACATCTGAGAGACGGAAACATGTTAAAAGGCCTATACGCCTATTTGGGAACCAATACAACTGCAGCAAAATATGTTAATTCGGTTCAAATGGGGTTTTAGATTGATATTTCATTCACACATACACTGCTCATTTGTAGTTTTACAGATTAATCATTAATCTCAAACTCTACCTTGAAGATTACGGAGGTCTCAAAAAAGTCTCTCTGAAGATACACTTGTCATTTTTGTCTTTTAGTGTTTCTCTCCCTGTCTTCAACCCCCTCGTGCTGCCCTCTGTCCCCAGTAATGGAGACGAATAGAGACGGTTCAGGTTGACCTCCAGGGCTGTTAAGCTGTTATCAGATTTTGATTGGAGAATATAAATCTCCTTCATTGATTAGGACATAATTGGCTCTAATTGTGGAGGGAGTGTGTGTGTGTGTGTGTTTACCAGGCAGGGTGAGCTAGTTGAAGGGCAGTCAGCCTCATAAAGTATTAAAAGACAAGTCTGCTCTGTTTTGTTGTATTGGTATTTTGTGTGGCAGTGCAGGATTGACTTCACTCTGCTGTTTCCTGCTGTTGGTGTTGTACTGGCTCAGTTGACAGGAAATGAGATTTATGGATATGGAGTAAATAAAAAAAGCAAATTTTAACTTGCTCTGAAAATCAGTTTAAAATAAATGAATATGAAGGAGTGAGCTGACTAAAAATCTACATAAAAATGCAGTATGTAAACATATTCAGTCCCTTTACTCACTACTGAGCTGGTATTATCAATACCGTTCCACCAACAGTTCTAAAAACTAATTCACAATGATGACTAGATTTAATCTATTATTGAAATTGTTTACAATTCATTTTCTGTCAATCAACTAATCAATCAATTGCTAAATAGTTTGAGTCAAAATGACATGTTTTAGCCAAATGACAGTGCTTCTCGAGGCACTGGGCCATACGTTGGGTTCAGTAAATTGGCATGGAATCTTTAGCAATGCTGATTTTACACACATACACAAATAATACAATGACGCGGTTGTTGGCAATTAAAGTCTTGCTCTCAGGCTCCGTCCAACAATGCTTATACAAAATGTAAAATGTCAAAGCAGACAAAATATAGTGCAGAAGTTAAAATGTAGATTAAAAATGTAACATTTCACATAACATAAAAGTGATTGGCTGGTGTACCATAGTGAATAAACTGTATAAAGTACAGTGCAAAGGTTTTACGCAAGTGTGGAATATATATATATATATATATATATATATATATAACAACTACAAAATTTAAGTGAGTGAACAGAATTCAAATCTAAAACAAGTCAATATCTGGTGTGACCACCCTTTTGCCTTTATGCAGCCTCAGTTGCTTCTCTCTCTTCATGTAATCCCAGAGCAGCCTATTCTCATTCACAGAGCGTCAAATAGCTGCACTTTGTCACGTCGTTCAGAATCTGGTAGCAGCCCACATGGCACCATAGTTAAACTCACTGGGGGAGACCCTTTAGCGCCATTGTTCAATGCTAAAGTTAATACTGTAATTAACATAAAAGTCAGAATAAGGAGGTTGTTGGGATGGACAGCTGGGACAAAAACTGGACTTTTGGTTGTTTCCTGTGTGAAACAAAAACTCAACATTGGTTCCTTTTGTGATATTATGTAACTTACCTAAGTAGTGTTACTTAACTTAGGTAATTTAAGTAACATAGTTATTTTAAGCCAACCTAGGATCTTTTCCTAAATCTAACCAAGTAGTTTTTATATCTAAACCTAACCGATCTGTGACATTTTACATTAACCAAGTGCCATTTCACAACGTTAACCAGTAGTCGTATTTTAGTGTAACCAGATGTTGACGGCTGACTGGGGCCCCTACACAAAAATAAAACAAAAGGACACCCAGGGCATTACAAAGCGACTCCAGTGGGTCTTGACAAAGTGTCTATATGTGACACTGGTGATGAGTCATGGAAGTCCATTAAGACTCTTCAGCTGATCCAGAATGCTGCAGCACGTGTTCTGACAGGAACCAGTAAAAGAGATCATATCT
>JAPMOB010113997.1:0-31493 GCA_029875015.1 Lepomis gibbosus
TCTCCCTCTTGAGAACATCTGTGGAATCAAAGCCTTCATTATTCACATGCACTTTACAGTTCAGGACACCATTTATATTGCCGATTGGAAAGCTTAGCTCTTTTACCTTTTTTTTTTACCTTTATGTAGGATACAGGTTTATTTATAAAGGTCAGTTTGCTGCTTAATGGGAAACTTCCTTTTTATGAGAAGCAACTTTTTAAAAATTCTGTAGCCAATACAGTTTCCTTTGACTTGAAAAAGAATATGGACAATGAGCTTTTGGAATTTTAAATAAATGATAAAGACACCCCCCACCACCACCATTTCTCCTCCCTACTCCCTCATCGCCTGTCTGTGTCCTCACCTCCTCACTGGACTCTGAGCTGGAGCTCCCGTCATGGCCGCATCTCAGAGAAACCACCTGGGTTGAGGAGGCTGAAATTCGAACCCGAGTGAAGCAGGAGAAGGATGGCTGAAGGGAAAGAGTGGAAATGGAGGGAGAATGGTGTTTTTAATATTCTATATAATGCAGATTTCATTTAGTATTTGTTACAGATATTTTAGTTTTTTTATGATCTAAAGCAACTGCCTTATGTATAGATAACAGATTTGTTCGACACACTCTCTCCCACTAAATTCATGCCAATGCAAACAGTGGGCTGCATCAGTTTGTCAATATGTGTCTTATCCAAAATTGAGATTTCTTGCCTTCATAATGTCTAAGTACAATGAAATATTTAACAATCAATTTAACAGTCCAGCTTTTGACTGTAATTCTATTTATTATAATTGACTATTGGTAGCTTGCATGAAAGGACTATACAAGTGTTTAAGTCCATTTTCTTTATTTCAGATATCTTTAAACATTTAAGGTAAGCACGATTTTTTCTAAGCATTTTGCTGTGATCTCTTTATGTGTTACCTCAACCCTGTGGCAGCAAACTCAACGGACTAAAACAAACCATGATAAAATGACAGTAAATGTCTCACCACAAAGAAGCCAGGTCTGAAGGCACATGTCTGGGGATCATTTCTGGAAGCCTTTTGACACTCAGTCTCCTTAACGCCAAATTTCATCAGCAGGTCCACGGTGTTCAGGCCCATGGGGATAACCTGGCATGCATGTGATAGAAATAAACCCACAAATAACCAATATATGGAAAATGGGTTTAGCCACATTTCTCACCTGCTAATGATAATATCTTAAAGATAGAAAGGTATGTGCAGACTCACCCTTGAGACAGAACCTCGAGTCACCCGGTAAAGATGGCTGACGGCATATGCAGAGTTGACCTCTGCCAGAACTGCTTCAAGACCCCTGTCTGCCATGGACTCCAGCTCAGGGTTGTACAGTGGGATTCCTGCAGGGTCAAAGGGCAAAGATGTGAGAAGAAAGTCAGTGACAGTTACTGCATCTATGAAGTAATCAGTACAGAGAGCCACTCACCTGAACATCCCAGAGACTGCAGCAGGGCCAAGAGAAGCACGTAAGACTTCATCTTGACTAGCATCAAACCAAAGTGTTTCAGTCCTTCTTTTACCTCCCTCTATATACGTTCAGCTTTTGTCCTAGCACACCTACGCACCGCCTCTTACCCTCCATAACCCTTAAAAACAAAACGCCCTCCCCTGCTGTCTGTCCAGCTTCCGACACGCAATAGCTGTTAACCTTTGCTCAGCACTATTGATCCCAGGGTGAATTAAATGAACACTGTAATAAGAACTTACATCAGATTTTCAGTCACAGCCTCTGTCTGAAATACTTTCAAACTTGTTTGATTTTGATGAAGTGTTAAAATCTGACGAGTTCAGTTCATTTAGCAGCTTCTTAAGGGTCTTTAGGCCTTTACATTGTTTTGTTTAAATTAATAAATACAATACCTAGAAAATTACATTTCATTGCATGTGTTTTAATTAATGTCTGAACCGCTGGCAACAAAAGTGAGTACAACTAAAATGTCCAAATTGGGCCCAATTAGTCATTTTCTCTCCCTGGTGTCATGTGAGTCGTTAGTGTAACAAGGTCTCAGGTGTGAATGGGGAGCAGTTGTGTTATATTTGGTATGTTTGGTATGTTTGATATGTTTATCGCTCTCACACTCCCTCATATGAGGCACCGGAAGTTCAACATGGCACTTCATGGCAAATAATTCTCAGGATCTGAAAAAAGAATGATTGCTCTACATAAAGATGGCCGTGGCTATTTGAAGTTTGCCAAGACCTTGAAACTGAGCTGCAGCACGGATGCCAAGAAAATACAGCGGTTCAACAGGACCGATTCCACTCAGAACAGAGCTCGCCATGGTCGACCAAAGAAGTCGAGTGCATGTGCTCAGCGTCATATCCAGAGGTTGTCTTTGGTATGAGTGCTCCAGCATTGCTGCAGAGGTTGAAGGGCTGGGTGTCAGCCTGTCAGTGCTCAGACAATACACTGCATCAAATTGGTCTGCATAGCTGTCGTCCCAGAAGGAAGCCTCTTCTAAAGATGATGCACAAGAAAGCCTGCAATTTATTGAAGACAAGCAGACCAAGGACATAGGTTACTGGAACCATGTCCTGTGGTCTGATGAGACCAAGATCAACTTATTTGGTTCAGATGGTGTCAAGTGTATGCCGCGACAACCAGGTGAGGAGTACAAAGACAAGTGTGTCTTGCTTAAAGTCTGCATGAGTGCTGCCGGCACTGTGAGCTACAGTTCATTGAGGGAACCATGAATGCCACTGTGACATACTGGAGCAGAGCATGCTCCCCTCCATTTGCTGTTATACAAGCTGTACACTCACTACTTTACATTGTAGAAAAGTGTCATTTCTTCAGTGTTGTCATATGAAAAGATGTAATCAAATGCTTACAAAAAATGTGAGCATGTACTCACTTTTGTGAGATACTGAATATAACTGAGGTTTTAACACTAGAGGACACTGCGTCACCAGCAGTTGTTTTTTTTCTTTTTACCAATATATGAGTAATAAACCACTGAGTTATTTTGTGTTCTTAATGTTTAAAATTACTGGAGCTGAAATAAGTCAGTTAAGTGAAATTAATCTGCATCAACACATTGTGATAATATTTAAATGTTTTTGAACAAAAGTACCAAGTTTCAGCTTATTTCAGCTCGTGTGTGAAAAGAAAAGAATAAAAATCTGCTGCTTTTCCTAGTCTTCTACGTCAGTTTACAGACAAGACATTTTATAGACCAAACAATGAATTGATCAGTCCGGAAAATAATCTGCAGATGAATTAATAATGAAAATAATCATTTGTTGCTTGCAGTCCTTAAAATAACTATTTCACTGATGACTATATTCAGCTGTTTGGGTATGACAGGCCACTGGAGCCAAAAAACACACTGACTCACATGAAGCAATAAACATCTAAGATGTGTTTTTACTTACAGTCCATACTGTATATATATTCTACATTTTGATCATCTGCTCCTTTAGGCCAAATCTAATGGAACAGAATATGAATAGCTCCTAGGTGCCACTTTTCCCTCTGAAACAGTGCATTAAAACCTATTTACGGTAAAAGTGATCCCTTTATTTCCCTTCAGGGGATCAATAAAGGCTTATCTCACTTCACTGCTACAATCCCTTACCGCCATCATATCTTTATTACATTCATCATCAATATCAAAAATACTTCACATTTTGGACACATAATTATATTACTTGTAAACAGTAAATATGTTTCTGTTTAGTATCAGCATATTCTATTAAAAAAAAGACTACTTTGTTCCCATTCAGACATTTTTACCATACTAAATACAGCACATCTCTTTTTAATTAAACTGACAACTAATGACAAAGGAATGCGTTCTGTAAAAATGTCATAAGAGCTTGAACTGTCATTTCACAAGGTATTTACAAACTCAACAGTACAGCAGAACTACACAATTTTCTGTGTCTGAATTCGCCCCAACCACAGCTAATGTTTTCAATGCTGCACAGACAAAATTAGATTTTATTGGTACCTGATATGCCACCACCTTACAAACATGTGTCTGACTGCCTCTTTCTGCTTTTAGGCCACATCCAAATATGCTATGCTTTGACTGGTGAGCCAACGACTAAAGACAATCTTAGCATGTGCAATTTCAGCAGCCTTCTGTGTGAGCACGTGAGGGATCCCTGCTTCAGTTATAATGGGGTTTTGTCGCCAGTTCTACAGTGTGAATGCAGCCATAAGTGCATCAAAGTAAAGGTGCAACATGTCAAATAGCTCCTATCACGTCAACTATACAGACACAGTCTTCTTCTCATCGCTCGAGTGTTCCCATCAGAGGCTCCATAGCAGCAAGGAAGCAGGCTTCAAACTCCTGATCTGAGAAGCGAGCTGCGGACTGGCGTGCGTTGCGTCTGATCTGCAGCCGGCTGGCGGGCGGCAGCGCTAGGATCCGCTCTATGGCCTCCGCGTAGCTGTCCTCATCATCAGCCAGGAAGCCTGTCTGGCCTCCCTCGAAAGGTACCACAATGTCCAGCTTGGGACCGCCGGACTTGTGTGCCAGAATGACCTTCCCTGCTGCCATACACTCCACAACGCCTAAAGGGGGAAAGAAGAGACAGACGAAAAAAAAAGACGAACTTTTAATATAATTAGGAAAAGTCAAATTTAAAAATAAGAGTCTAAATGTCAGCTTAGACAGATTCATCACCTATTCCAAAGTGTTCGTTCCACATCGTATGTAGTCCGATCGTAGCTTCCCCCATCTCTCTCTTCAGCTCCTCGAAGGATATGTTCAGTTTAAACTCCACCCTGTCGGCCACGCCCAGCTCCTGGCACAGCCCCCTCAACATGAGCACCCTATCCTCGTCTTCCTGGTTCCTGCATCCGCCAATCATAACCAGCTTCAGTCCCTCCCTGCTCCCGACCCTCTCCCTCCTCTTGTCTAACGCCTTCTTGAAAGCCCTGATCTGCAGCCGGTGGTCCTTCTCCGGCCTGAACTGCCCCACAGAAACGATTGAGTGGCATTTCCTGTCCCCGTCCTCCTCTAGTGGGACGTCAAGGAACGCGCTGACGTCGCAGGGTGGGTAGACCACGCTGGTGCGGTTTGGAGCGTGCCACAGTGACAGGATGTGATGGAGGGTCCAAGAGGAGTTGACCATGATAAGGTCGCAGCAGGAGCCGGCCATGCCGTAGAGCAGGGCGAACAAGCAGTAGTAGACCACCTTGAAGGCACTCAGGAACAGACTGTTGGAGACATAGTCTGGGTTGTTGAACCTAGGATATTAACAATTTGTGTTATTCAAGGAGTTAGCAAACAACAGGTTTTTAGTTATAAGCATCCATGAACAGCTGAATAAACTGTAATTTTGTACATATAATATAATTAAAAAAAGATCTTGTGTGTTGTGCTCACAACACAGTTTGCTTTGGTAAAGACACACAGTGATTACCTGGGGTTCCTCTCTCTCACTACAGACAGCATGTCAGTGCTGATGGTGGGGTAGTGAACGTAACTCCCCACGCTGCAGCCTCCCAAGTAGCGGAACAGGGGCAGCGTGAAGGCGTAGCCCATGGAGTCGATGTAAAGGTCGGGGACAAACTCCGTCAGCGCCTCCCATCCCAGGAAGACGGAGCCCACGCTCTGTCCCAGCAGCGTGAAGTGAGGAAACAGGCCGGGCTCCACAAGCAGCCGGTGCCTCAGGAACACGAACTGAACCGGCCGGGGGAGCACGATGTTGAAACGACGCCGAGCCCCTTCCAGAATCTGCTGGCCCGTCACACCCAGGTCCCCTGTGTACACCACAAAGTTGATGTCCAGGTACCTGTGCAGATGTGGGTTTGGTTTAAGCAAGACACATTAGAAGAATGTATTTTGATGGCCTTAAGCATTCCCTACTGTATTCTGCACTTTGTTTTGGTTGTATTACTGACTCATTTCCCCTTTTCTCCTCAGCTCTGATTTATGAATCTTTCCCAGCTAGTTAATTCTTTATATTTGGCTGCATATAATGGTGTCAAAAAGGAAAGCTCTACCCAAAAAGGCTTTACTAGATGGCAGCGTTTTGACCCGACTGCGTGATGACATGTTGGAAAATGCAGTCCGCTTTACCTGTTCTGTAGTGCCCTGATAGCACACCAGAGCACCCTCTCTCCCCCACCACCAGCGTTGCAGTAGGGGTGAAAGAAAGCCACCGTGGGGCGGCCGTCCCTCGCCCGCCGAGCGTTCCTGCTGCTTTGAAGCCAGAAACGCACCGCCAGCACCAGCAGGACCAGGACAGCGACCAGCAGCACACACAGGAACAGCAGGGGCAGCAGCAACTTCCACAGCAGCCTGAAACACATAGATGCAACTCATTGAATTTTTCTGTAAGTGACAAAAAAAATCAAGCAAGTAAACTTTATTTAAATAGCACTTTTCAAAATAGACATGTCCTGATGTCCTGTACGTGATGGTGAGGTTCGGCTTTAGCTCAAGGTGAAGAGCTTGGTTTGCATTATAAGGTTACAACAAACAGAAAAACCTCCATATAATATATCTATAGACTATCTTACAACATAATAATTAGCTCAGATATATTACCAATATTTACCAGGATAATGCCACAAGTTAATATATAAGGAAATGAAACGAGCAAGCTGATGTCACGAAATGAAAACTGACAGTCAAAATTTTACCCACTGGTGTAAATACTGGGTTTCACTCCTAATAAATATCTCTTACCTTGTTAATTCACACAAACAGAGGACCAGTTGATCGTGGCCCGACATCTTGCCAAGAAATTGAACAACACATCCCCTTTTTCACGTTGTCACTTTCCTCCTCTGTGTCTGTCATTTGTATTTATCTGGCGCCACCTGCCGGCGAGGAGGTATTCCTCCACTGACCTTTCTAGCTCGCACTGATGAAATTGTAATTGCAAAGCGTACATTAACTTAGATATGTGTGAATTATACAAATGTTTTTGCTGAAGTTGTTGAAAATAGAGCACCAGCAACATGCTGCCCTGCTCCCTCTCAACTCATGATGGCTGATCTATGCCCTTGTTCTTTCAAAAAAAGTAATGTTTAACTTCTAAATAAACAGTGTTTTAATCAATAAAGCCTCCCAACTACCCCTGGGATTTGAAAAACCTCTCTCATTTCCAGTCTGCCTCCTGACATCATGAAAACCCTTTTGGTTTTGTTTGTTTTAGTGAATTTGGACAAACTCCTGAAGACAGGCCACTGCATGGAAACGCGGTGAGTTGATTTGGTGACATGATCTAGGAAATTAACTCTTTTGTTATCTGGAAAAGGGCTAATAACTGTTCTCCACAAAGAAAATAGGTTATGACACACCTATGCAAACACGCACCCTTACACCATGTATGTTGTGGCAGCTGAACACAAATGCAAACTCAATGAGTTTCTTAACGCTGACACAATTTTAATAAAACTGGAAGAAGTACACCTCACATTTGCTTTCTGGCACTGTTAATAATACAGATAGAAACATAGACATGTTTATGATTGGCCCTAAGGGGTCTGCATCATTCATGGCGGACATTACATATTTTTGATGTCTTGTTATTTTTTTTATTCAGTGATCAAATTCTATCAATCACCCCTAAAACACAAGAACAAGTGGACATCTTGAAGGATGTGTGCACTCAATATAAGGTAGAGGGTAGATTTTTTTTATGAGTGATTGTTCCATTTAATTTTCCTCCTGTGAACCATTGTCTGACACGTTTTCTTCCAGACAGCCTTATGGCAGCCTGTTTCACCTCAGTACATCAGAGAAGAAACTCAGGTCCACCTGTTTGTTCCTGCAAACAGCTCCAAGACTGTCATGGATCTGCTACAGAAACACGCCATGACACATACGTATGTTGTAAACATACATGCATTACTCACAAAGCTTTGTATCATACTCCATGCCACATTGTGCTCTTTGTATGGTTGATGTGCTTTAATTTAGGGTGCTCCTGGCCAATACCAACGAGCTGATTGAAATGCAGACGAGGAACAACTCCAGTGACCCACGAAGCAGCGCAACTTTCTACGAGAGATATCACAGTCTGGAGGATGTATGCTTTTCACCTTTACCTAAAGACTCCAGCTTCATTAGAGAGAGAGAAATGTGCTGTACTTAATGGATACATTACAGTTTACATTCAAACACATTGTCTCTCCATTGTAGATCTTTTATTGGATAAACAGGACCCAACAGGAATACCCCAGCATGGTCAAAGCCATTCTCATTGGCTCCTCATATGAGAAGAGACCCCTCTACGTTCTGAAGGTATACTCATCCATCACCTCATAAGCTGATCAAGATGCTTGTTGATCATCAACTTTTATTTCTGCTTACATTCAGCTCAAATTAATCGTTTCTTTCTGTTAGAAGGATTTTTAGTTGAAGCCTCTAAAAGTCCATTAAAGCCACCTCAGATTAATGTTGGGCCTCTCCTCCTCAGTTGTCTCTAAACAACAGACCAAATAAGAAGGCCATGTGGATTGACTGTGGGATCCATGCCAGAGAGTGGATCAGTCCTGCTTTCTGCTTATGGTTTGTACATTATGTGAGTATGTCGGTCTAGTATCAACAGGGTGGAAATGTGTTGAGGTTACATTCAGCATTCAGGTTGGTTTCACATTGGTCTAGCGCTAAAAATCAGTGTCCTTTCTCCAACAGTCTTTGGCATTTTACAATCAAAACCAAGACATTACTCGCATCCTGAACAACATGGATGTCTACGTCCTGCCTGTTATGAACCCTGATGGATACGAGTACACATGGACGACAGTGAGAATACACACAACTGTTTTGTATTATTGAGGGCAGTCGTAAAGAAAGTAGTTTTATTTGGATTCATGATCTGGGCCTGTGTTATTCTTGTCTCAGAACAGGATGTGGAGGAAGAACCGCTCTGTCAGCGAGGACAGCAGCTGCATCGGAGTTGACCTCAACAGAAATTTTGATGCCAACTGGTGCAGTGAGTCTGCTCTCTCTAACAGTCACTTTAGACTTTAATTTCAATCCTCTGAGAACATGTGTATGTGTATTTGCATGTAAAAGAATATGCCTATAAAAAATGTATTTAGCATAATAGCAGTTCTATTAAATCAAAATTACAATCTCAGTTGTTATGGAAATAAAGTGGGCCAGGTTCAGGTGTGATGAAGAAGTTTCAAAGACTGATGAGGACTTACACATCATGGTTTAAAGAGACTCAGTAGAGGAGTTACAGTGCAGGCGTACAACGTGTGAACACATGCAATGCCAACATCAAATCTGAAGGACAGCTCCTGGTCCACAATGTGCTATCCTGTTTCCATACTAGGTCACCAGAACTGTCAATGTGCCTGATGTTTAGACCTCAATTCATAAACAACGTCATGTTGAAATCTAAATGATTCCCAGAGAACACAGATATCTGCTAGCCTGATATCTGAAATATAGTCTCTATCTTATCAGTACAGCTGTCGCCACCCAAACACTGAGTGAGACAGAGGCAAAGAACTAAGGCTGGAAGGGTCTGTTAATGACATGTAGGCCTACAAAAGCCATACCTCAGTTGTTACCTGACCTAAGCCCACTAAGAAATTTCCCCAACAGCCATTATAGTATCAAGAATTGGGCCAGATCTATATGATATTCCTGCTAATATAAAGTAGAAGGTCTCCCTTACTCTCTCCCCTGTAGAGGCATGACAGAGGCTAGGTCAGAATAAAACAGAGCTGTCTGCTGTTCTCACTTGTTATTTTATCAAATAAACAAATCTTTGTGAACCTCCAGAAGGTGAAGAACAGACCACATGTGTCTCAAGTTATAAGATTATGGAAAACTGTGATTCATTTTCATCAGTCTGTGAATAGACAAAAGTTAAAAGTATGATGTTGCAAGAGTAGGGAGGTCGGTTGACCCTGTTGTCTTAAGACCTCCTCAGAGCAGGAATGGTCCCAGGGAAAACATGCTCCAAATTTGCTTATTTATAAGCCAAAAAAACTTTAGTGGTTTAAATTAAATTCAAGGGGCGTATAGTTTAGTAGGAACATGCCCCTACCAATACTGAGTCTACAACAATAATTTTTCATGAATACAGTAAAATATAACTACTGATAACACACTGAACTCTTTCTTCTGTTCATTAATTGATCATTTATGAGAGCCTCAGTAGCATCGATAAGGTAAAGGGATACTGTCTCTTCCAGCGGAAGGAGCCTCTAGTGACCCCTGTACTGAGATCTACTGCGGGGCGTTCCCGGAGTCGGAGCCAGAGTCGCGGGCTGTGGCCGACTTCCTGCGCAGTCATAAGGACTCAATCCAGTTCTACCTTAGCATCCACTCCTACTCTCAAATGCTGCTCTTCCCGTTCTCCTGCAGCTTACAGGAAGCAGAGAACCACAAAGACCTGGTGAGTGGTTGTGTCAGGGGCCGATCAATCAAACACTTAAGCTAAGTGCCTATTTATCAATCAACTCCAGAGTATTTGGAGACTTCTTTCTGGAGGATGACTGTCAACTGTATACTGTTTTTTTTTAAAGCTTGAGATGGTCAAAGAAGCTGCCCAGATAATCAGAAGATATTATCAAAACAACTACAGATATGGTGCTGGAGCAAAGACAATATGTAAGCAGGACTTATTTTTAAACCCAGATAAGCTTGACTTGATTCAGACACTCACACATCTTCACATGCATGTCATTGTCTGTTTTCCAGACTTGGCGCCTGGTGGTTCTGATGACTGGGCATACTACCTTGGCATCAAGTACGCTTTCACATTTGAGCTCCAGGACCTTGGGCGTTACGGTTTCCTCCTGCCGCCATCTCACATTTCCAAGGCCTGCAATGAAGCTCTGATTGCTGTGAAGACTATTGCTCTCAAGGTTATAGAGAAAACACAAGCTCCAACTCATCCTCTAAATGTCTAAGCAGTTTTTTAAGCCATTTTTGTGAATGAGTGCCATAATCATACACAATGTTAAGCATATTTCTGATTGTTATTCAAGGTATTTTTGAAGTATTCCTCCTATGGGTGTCTATTTTGAGATTCTTTTGAGTGTATGCACATCCCGAAAACACAATCATATAAACGGTACGGAGAAGTAGCTGCATTTTACTGATCAAGAAACATTTTGTGGAAACATTTACATAAATAAAAAAGATTGAACTGATTGAAGTAACAGATTAAGTGTCTGTCTTTTTCTGTTTATTATTTCTTATTGAGCACATATGGTATTAGTGTGCCACACTTAGGTGAAATCATCATGCATATATCACGCAGATATTAACGGTTGTCATTATTCTCATAGCCATGTCATTGATTGTGTCAATAGGTCTAATCAATTTTACTTGTCCAAACAACGTGAATGACAAAAAAAAAGGTTAAAATAGATCTAAAAAATATGCATGAATGTTTGCCCACTCCCATGTCCAAACATAAACTGGACAGAATATTATTAAAAACATTTCTCTCAACTTGTGTTTTAAGTTTTATTTTGTAGGAGTTCCTCGGAAATACCTGTACCCTTTCGTCTCAGCCGTCTGGTGGACTACTCGTAAAGTTTAACAACAGTAGCCTATACATTGTCAGAATAATCATCATTATAATTAGCAAGTGCCAGTCAATATTAATTACTATGGATACCATAATTAGCATCAATATTAGTAGTAACCATAGACTGTATATAAAAAGTAACTGAGTAACTACTGTTGCATTTCTGTCGGTGGGAAAGTTTATTTTGTAGGAGTTGCCCGGAAAACGATGTGTTCTATTGTATCTCCACGACGCTTGTAGGGTTTGCTCATGATCACCGTGAGTTGTACTGCCCTGTAGTGGTGACTAAGAGTCACTGCACTATAATAAATATGTTTCCATGATGGTCAGTGCGTTATGTTAACTAAGTTACTCAGAGAAACAGGTTAATCGGGTATTTAGACCGAGGACGCATTTATATGCTTTGTTCTAACTATAACCAACCCCTCTTCGTCCTGAAATGTCAAGGCAGACGCAATAGCATAACACACTTCCGGTGAGAACTTTCAAAATAAGACCAAGCTGGCAAACAGCCTTTCAAACAATCAACGAATACTGATCACTAATATTACAATACAGCCAAAACGACTTATTTGGTCAGATTAATAAGAGGATTTGAAAGACATTTTTTGAGGAGACGGCCGTTGTCCACACAGCGGAGCAGTACGAAAAGCCCTGGAAAATAAAAGCGGAAAGAACCCCGGAGGACAAACTGCCTCTACAAACCACAGAAGAAGAACAGGACCCTCCGCCAATATGAAGGCACCCGGGGCAGCTTCTGCCTTTGATTTTAAAAAATAAGCCGTGTTAAGTCTATTGGTGCTGAATCCACTAACTCGACTAAAGTAGATGCGACACCGAATTAATATCTTGGGTGAGACGGCTTTTCTTCTCTACACAGTGTTTAGAAGGCACGCTGCTGAAGGTGGCTACAACAGGCCTCGCGCTGAGAAAACATGAAGTCATTAGCTCTTTGGTTAACTAACTTTAGCATTAGCCTCCGTTCGCTTTGCAAAACAGTTAACGTCAGTCTTACATACTGAACAACTGCATCTCACATACACTTATAAAGACGTAATGCACTTAAAACAATAGCATTGAAGTCGTGCAGTTGGCGAGAGAACTTTAGCTAACCTTAAGCTAGCATGCACGACTGCTAGCTGTAAGTAACGTGAAGCGCAGAGCAGCTGCACAGACAACAAGGGGCCGAGCCATTTGCATGTGTTTATGTTTTTGATGTGTCGCTACCTATAGGAGAACTAAAACTGCAGGGAGCCCAGTCTATAAACTCCAATCTCCAAAACACATGCTAGATTAATCTTCTTACTCTCAGTTTAGGGTGCTAAAATGTTTAGCCCTGCACTCTGCGGCATGAATGAATTCAGGACTGACGGTGTAGTCACTCAGCAGAGAAAGTAAGGTGGACCACAGTTTCAGAAATATTGTTTTTACTGATCTGAACCGATTACTGTATGAAACCTTCTCATTGTTCAGAAGCAGCAGCAAATACGGCACACTGACTAATTCAATTAACTCATTATATAAATACTTTTTTAAGTTCCTGATGGAAGTCTTTCTCTGTGCATGATGTATGGTTGTATTGACATTTCATCAAGCATTGTTTGTCATATTTTCCAGTCCTGCAGAATGTCCAAGATCAGGCGGAAGGTAACAGTGGAGAATTCAAAAACCATATCTGATAGCAGCAGCAGCAGCAGCACCACGACCAGCAGCACCAGCAACCCCACTGCCCCCTCCCGCCGGCCCAGTGTGTTCGAAAGACTCGGCCCCAGCACTGGGAGTAATGCTGCTGATGTATGTATAACCTGCAGTCAAAGATCACAGCTGGCCACAAACCTGTGGTTCTGTTGCAGAGTTGTTAGAGATTCAGTACCTTTTAGGAACCCATAAGTGGGAGCACCCATTTTGTGGTCAGATGATATATTTTTCTGTTTTATACTGGACTTGGTACACTCTTAGTATCCCTACTGCAATAGCTCATTTTAGTGGATGGTAATTTATCTAATCAGACTCATTTGTTTGTCTTTCAGAGTCACTGTAGAAATTGGTTGAAGACCGGTAATTGCAGTTACGGCAACACTTGTCGCTACACACATGGAACTCAGCCACGAGGCAAAGGATTTAGCTTTAGTCGGTAAGACGGCTTGTTTTAGTTATAATAAAATTTGGCAATGAGAATTCATATTTGATATATTAGGTATGTGTCTTTCAGGACCCAGAGTTTCCTTTGTGTTTTTGTGGTCCTGTCTACATCAAAAGCTTTATGGCCTTATTATTGACATATTACTTGTGTGTGGTTATGTATGTCTTTATGGAGCAGGTCAGCCGAGAGACCCACAGGTGATCTGCGGGAGAGGATGAAGAATAAAAGACAGGATGTTGACCCAGAAAACCTGAAGCGAGACCTAGACGAGCCCACGTCCCCCACACCGAGAGTGAGTTAACGTTGTAATAATCTATCATGTAACATGTAAATGGTGACAAATTTGATTAAATAAAGGCCTCCACCGACCCTGAATTAAAAGCTGTTTTTTACTTGGAATGTGAAAAAAACACAGCCTTTATAAAATAAGAATAAGCACATGAAGCGATTCAACATGTGGGTCTCCTTCTAACATCTTTGTGTGCATCTGTCTACAGAAGAGAGACTCCTCCAGAAGCCGACACAGGGAAAAGGAGGATATAAAGATCACAAAGGAGCGCACCCCAGCCAGCGAAGAAGAGCCCACAGAGTGGGAAACCAATCGTGAAGGTTCAATAGCTTGTTTTGTTCAAGTTTAAAGCACAAGTGACTGAAAGATTTGTGAAAGTCATAATGATTAGAAAGTAATTCATGAACATTAATATGACTTTGACTTGACAAATTCTAAGAAATTTTCTTTAGAGGCTTATGTTTGTTTTTATTTTTTTTACTTTAAGACTCAGATATCGGTGACTACGACTACGAGTTATCCCTAGAGATGAAGCGCCAGAAGATTCAACGTGAGCTGATGAAATTGGAGCAGGAGAACTTGGAAAAGAGAGATGATATTGTCATCAAGAAAGATGAGACCCCCACCAAAACAAGAGCCACCGCCATGCAGAAGGTAAATAACTAGTTTCTACCTTAGCTTGGGCCTTTTTTAAAATATCTCAACCCCCGGGAGAACTCACTGCCATCACTGAAGTGACCATCTAAAGCAGGGAGTCAAGAGTCAAATTCAACCTGTACCGTTATCTCTGTCCCTCAGGCCTCACCGGAGCAGCTAAGCAATAAAGATTCACCCTCATCCAGGAAGTCCATTGGATCCCCAAAACACAAAAGTGGAACCAAAGGCTCGGGGTCTGGGAAAAAAGAGAAGAAGTTGTCAGTGTCCTCACCTGTTACAGAATCTGTCAGGTAGGAGTCTGGGGGTGGACTTGTTTTCTTTTAGTTGCCGGGATATTTCATAAACATCTCAGACTTCAACAGACTACATGCCTTTTGGAGAAAAGTAAAGCCATTTGGATGACCTGATTATGTTTTGTGTGCAGATTTACATGTATTTCTGTTCGTGGATTCCCAGATCAAAACTCCATTTCACCTTTTTCCAAACCTAGATGACAAGTAACCCGCTAATCCAACTCTAAGTGATTTCATGTCTTTTCATGAATAGTTTTAAGCTATAGCAACATGATAAGTTTAAATAACAACCCGGTGGCTGAATTGGTTGAAAAGCTGAAAAAGTTTGCATATTTATTCATCTTAAATTTTGGACAACTTACTTGTTGTTTTTAAAAAAAAATGTATTTATTTTAGCTAGTTCCTCTTAAATTAGTACCAAGCAGGAGGGACTGTCCCTAAATCACAGTTTATGGATTATGACCTGTGCTTGAAGTGGGCCAGAACGCCCCGGTACGCAGTACCGGCACCTCGACATTTTACTCTTTGGCGTACTGGGACATTTTCTTGCATACCAGGACTTCTCCCAAGCTGCTGGTCCTCTCCTCTGCCCTCTACAGATCAGGTTCTCTGGGCGCTTCGTGACGCTCACCTGTTCCTGTTCTCTCTGCCTGCTGAACTCTGTCGGCGGGGAGAGACGAGCGAGCAGAGAAGCTCGGTGCCTTTCAAGCAGCCATGAGCTGAATGTAGCTCATCAATGTCACTTGTCGTGAACCGACCAATCACAGCCTGGATGGGGCGGGACATTTAAAAATAGTGACAGATAGGTGTCATTTACACTGGGGGTGCTGGGGACAGGTCAGAATCAGAATGTCTCCATCAGTTTTTCAAAGCTTTTGTTAATCTGAAAAACAGTTTGCAACTAGAAATGTTGAATACCAAATGCAAACAATATAGAAATATAGAAGAAACAAATTTGCATTGCCCAAAAGAAGCTGATTACTGAATTATATTCCATTATATTTTAAATTGTCACCTTAATTTAGTTTCCCTTCATATAAATAAAGACATTTCCTCCATAACTTTGTGCAGAAAATGTGTTCAGAATGCAGGAAAGTAAGTGGCGTATACGCAAAGTGATGAATGTTATAATATTGACTAGTTTCATTTTGTGGTGGGGAGGGATTTTCTGAGAATATATAACTGTATTATCATATTGAGGAAGATGTTGCAGATATTTTCTATCCTCTTCCAACCAGGTCTTCAAAAGGGAGCCACAGTAAGAAGAAAGGACCTCGTACCCCCAGTCCTCCTCCCCCAGTCCCTCTGGACATTCCTGTGGTTGGGAAGAAACACAAAGGCAAGCACAAAAACAAGGAGAAGTCTGTGGAGAAGCAGAAGGACGGGAAAGATCGGGGAAGAGATACAGAAAAACACAAAGAGAAGAAAGAAAAACGCAGGTACGGTGTGGTGGACCTATCGTGAATGTCACCCAGTATGTAATCACCATTAAGATGGCAGTCGTATTAGTGTTCTTGGTGGTTCCAAGGAAATTCTCTTCAGTCATTGTCAACTTTTAATGCTCATAACTGTGCTGTTTATAGGGACCGATCAGACAGTTCCCACAAGGCCAAGCGGTCTGTGACATCAGAGGAGCGTTCTGGTAGTGTGTCATCTCCCTCCAGGGGCACTTCACCCACAGCCAGGAAGAAATCCACCTCTCCTAAAGCTTCGTCCCATAAGACCCCTGTGCTGGCCTCCCCTCCTCGCAGGTTACTGAGCGATGCTTTTCTTGCTCGATGCCTTAATAAACTCAGTGTAGGTTCATCATACAGTACTGGACATGGTGTCTGCCAGAAAATAATCATCCTTTGTCACTGCAGGTCTCCCTCTCCTCCGCGCCGCCAGCGCACCCCCACTCCTCCCCGCCACCACTCCCCTTCCTCCCACTCGGGTTCTTCTGCCCAGCGGCACTCTTCGTCTCCTCGTCGCCGTCGCTCATCCTCTCCCACCTACCACCGGAGCACAGCGGCCCCGGCCTCCTCTCCTCCGAGCTCCCGGCGCTCCCGATCACCTCCCGCCTCCCATGACCGATCCGACCGGTCGAGCCCCAGCCGGCGCCACTCCAGGGGCCGCGAAAGGAGCCGTGGTGAAAGAGAGAGGAGCCCGCCTGCCCAGGAGCGCAGACATGAGCGCCGAGATGGTAATGTTCTAGTACTGTATTTGTCAGTTCAGTTCTTTTATACTTTGGCTTTGGAGGGTTTTATAACTACAGTATGTGTTATCAGACTTCACTGTGATTTTTGTTTGTGCCGTCTAAGTCTCTTAGAGCTTGGAGTCATTCACTTTAGATGTACATACATATCTCATGCAGAAACAATAAAATAAAACATCAACCATTTCTACTTATCATTTAAAGTTGTATATTAATCAAAAATGGGGGAAAAACATTGTTGTGAGATATGTACTGTTGATCTGGCAAAACTTTAAATGTAAAGATGTCACCTGGAATTCTGGGAACTTTTGATGGACCTTTTTCGCTGTGATTTTTCCGAAAGTATTTTTTCCCCCACTCCTAAACAAACTTCATTCTAACCTCAGAATGACTGGATCTGTATAGAGTCTGGCTCAGTTTGCACTGCATTGTTTGAGTTATGATTAGAAATGCACAGATTGCAATTTTCTTTCTAAGAACTACAATTGACAGCGTACAAACATTTTTGTAACATTATTATTCCTGGTGTCCATTCAATTGTATGTCCATAATGAAACACTGACAATTAAATAACATTTCTCTAAAACTGCGCCAGATTGCAGCACCTTCTAGAGCGTGTATATATAAAATCGATTGAACATAAAAAATAAATTGCAGTATAACACAGCTCAGTGTTTCTCACAGAATGACAGTATAACTGCAAATATTTGAAAGAATGTTAAATTTTTACATTATAATACATACATTATCCTATTTCTAGTAAGTTTTTGTAATTTCACTTTGTTCTCCACCTTAGTTTAGTGTCACCTTGCTTTTCTTTTCATCGGCACCAACTGGTGTGTTCACTGGTGCTTTACTTGGTCTGTGCTTGTGTCAGTCACGGCCACTGGTCATGTGATCAAGCTGATAGTCTCTGAAAGTTCTGGTCACTGGCTAAACAATCGGTGCATCTCTAGCTATGTCTGGAAATGTTTAAATCGATTTGTTTATTCCTTCCTATTGAAGAGGGCAAGAGAGAGTTACATGTCCCATCTGGGACCAACACCATATCCTCAGTGTATATTGAGCTTATTGAATTTTAAATCAATAGTTGATCTTTGTGTCTCTGTTGTAAACAGGAAGCCGCAGTAAGCGAGAGAAGGACAGCATCCGTGACGACCGGGACTATGACTCCGACCTGATCTCATCACGAGACACTCGGGACGACAGAGAGACTAGAGAGGCGCGTGAGCGACGGGACCCTCGCGATCGTGGAAGGGAAACAACCCGAGACTCTCGCGACCATCGGGACAACAGGGATGTAAAGGACTCCAGAGAGAGCAGGACAGAGACTCGCTCCAGTCGGGAGTCACTGGAGATTCGTGATCGCGAGCGGGAACGAGAAAGGGACCGTGAGAAGGAGAGGGAGAAGGACAGAGATCGAGAGAGAGAGAGGGAGAGGGCTGACACCTACAGGAAGGAAGAACTGGCCCAGGAAGACAGGAGTTACGGGAGAGGTCATGGACGCGATGACGGTGGGAGAGGTGAAGCCAGGACAGACAACAGGACAGACAGAGCGGAGAGGAACGGACGAGGGAGAGGGCGTGCTAATGACACATCTGATAAAGGCAAGAACTGACTCACATTCAGCCTTCATGTTCATAGTTTATTTGTGACCAGAAGAAAAATGTTTACAAGCATCTCTAAGGTCATTCAATCTTTTTTCTTTCTTTTTCTTTCACCAGGATCTAACAGAAACTCCCGGGGTTCCCAACTGGAAAGCAGTCACGATAACTGGGAGTCCCGGAGCAGCTCGGTGCGCGAACGCAGCGCAGAGAGGAGCACCGAACGCAGTGCTGCTGAAAGAAGCTCCGAGAGGGGTTCAGACAGAGATCGCTATGAGAGCGACAGGAGAGGAGAGCCGGCTCGAGACTCGTCCTACGACAGGAGAGGAGGGCATGGAGAGCGGGATCGCAGAGACAACCGAGAGCGAGGTGGGGGTCAGGGTTCGCTTGATTTTCCAAACTCTGTCCACATATAATGTAAAATTAAATAAAATATGTTTGGCTAAGTTTTTTAACTTTCTGCTTTCCCAGATCAAAGAGCAGCCTCTCCGACTAGACATCAGGGCAGATCAGAGGAGTCTGAGAGGGAGGAGAGGAGGGAGGAGCGCAGGACGGATAGAGCAGAAGACAGACGAGACGACAGGCCCCGGGAACGAGACAGGGAGCGGGAGAGGGAGAAAGAGAGGGAGAGGGAAAAGGAGCGAGAGAAGGAAAGGGAGGCCGAGAGGGAGCGGGCGGCCCGGGAGCGGGAACGGGAGAGGGAGAGGGAGAGGGAGCGAGAGAGGGAGCGCGAGCGAGAGAGGGAAAAGGAGCGCGAGGAGCGCGAGAGGGAGAGGGAGGAGCGGGAGCGCGAGAGGGAGAGGAAGGAGCGAGAGAGGGAGCGGGAGAGAGAGAGGGAGCAACGGGAGCGAGAGAGGCAGCGGGAGTGGGAAGAGCGCGAGAGAGGGAGAGATGAAAGGCGGGAGAGGAGAGACGACGTGAGGGACGACCGACCTATCCGAGACACCCGGGACGATCGCAAGACGAGGCAAGTATCAGCCTACTCGCATGTTTTTCTTTACCTCCTCTGCTTCTAAATTCTTTTGTAATAATTCTCCTTTTCTTTTAGTCGAAAGAGACCCAGGGTGGAGAGCAGCCCGAGCCCCCGGACCTCGCCTAAGCGAGCAACGCGGGACCTCAGTCCGGCAGACAGCGACGGTTACAACAGCGCGGAAGAGAAAAGTGAGCGCCCGATTGGCCGGGGGCAGGCCAAGCTCCACCCACAGCCCCTCCTCCCCAGCCCAGTGTGTCTGCCTCCATCTGACAGTAGGGAAATTCTATTTGAAAGGACACACCTTCTGTTTAACGGGGAATGCACCTCTTTACGTACAACAAACGCACTCTTTGATAAAGGGAAACACGCTGTCAATCATTTTTAAGTTTTATTTCTCTTTGGTATAACTTGTCATGCCTTTTTTTTTGTATGCACTAAAATATTGTCTGTCCCTTTTATCGCTAGTAAAACAATATCAAAGTGAACAGAAACTTAAAGGCATATGATTCTTTAGAACAATGCACACTAAAGTAAAGAGCACGTTCTTGTTTATTCCAGGTCAGCCATTGTCAACTTAAATGGCACCTTTTTGTTTAGTTTAAAAGGAGTTCAGCTTTTCAGCATTCGAGTGTGCTAATGTGACTGTTCTGTGTGCAGGTGCAGACAAGCATCGTCTGCTGAGCCAGGTGGTGCGGCCTCAGGAGCCTTTGCTGCGTTCTCCACCAAGGGCTGCTCCATCTGAAGACAAGCCCGGTCACTGGAAGGACGAGGAGCGCAGAGGAGCCGGGGACAAAAGGGAAGCACGCGGCCGCCTTGAGGACCTGGAGCCCCGCGGGGAACGCAGCAGGGCAGCAGGCGACAGACGAGGAGAGCACCTGGTTGCAGACACCCCGTCCGACTCCCGTAGCAGAGGCAGAGAGCAGCGAGAACCCACGCCGCCTCCTCAACCTTCTTCAGCCACCGGCAGCGAAGACAGAGACACGGCTGGCTCCCAGTCCCATGAGGAGTCCAAAAAGAAGTCAAAGTCGTGGAGGAAGGGCTTGAAGAAGGGTCGCAAAGAAGAGGAGGTTGCCGTTGGCATCGGCCTGGCTGGTGCGGGGGATCGTTTCAACCCGGAGCCCCCAACTGTCGGTACTACAGATGCAGCTCCACCATTGCACTCCCCCAGAAAAGGAGCCAAGAAGAAGGCGGTTGAACGAAAGAGGAAACGGTCACGAGGAGAATCTGATGTGTCTGACGAGGATTCATCAGCCCACCAGCCACATAGTAAGAGGAAGAGAGGTCCCCGGACGCCACCACCCTCGATGAGGCCTGATCATCGCGGTACTGGAGGCAACACAGAGCCATCTCCACTGCCCAAAATGGACAACTTCAGTGACTGGTCAGATGAGGAGGTCACAGAGCGAGGAGCAGGACCTCTGGAAACACAAGCACCCCCGGCTCCTGCTGAGAGGGCTCCTGCTGAGCCGCTTAGGAGAGGTGCTCCCAGGGTGGGCAGGGACAGGGAGCGGTGCAACCCACCTCCCATCGCCCCTCTACTCCCACAGGACCCTCCAATGATGCTGCAGACTCTGACACCGCAGCCCCTCATGTCCCAGCCCCTGCTCCGCAAACCTCCCCCAGAGCAGACGCGCAGCAGCAGCATGGGAAGCAACCAGAGCCGCACGTCATCCAGGCGCCTGCGATCGCCATCCAATGAGTCGGCACACCGAGAGGACCCTCAAGGGCCGCGATCCCGCCGGGGCAGGCTGCAGGGCACCAACTCTCGAGACCGGGACAGAGAACGGGAGAGGGTAGCTGAAAGAGAACGGGAGAGAGAGAGGCCAGTCGTGAGTGAGCCTCCAGGGGCAGAAAGAAAGTCTCGAATTGACCAGTTGAGGAGAGGAGAGCCCAGCCGCAGCACCTCCTCAGGTAGATCAACACTCGTACACACACACTTTGTTGAACATGAACATATATTAATATTAAACCAAAACTCAACTGCCAGGATCATGCTCAGCTAAAACACCATCCTAACATATCCATCTCTGTTGCATTACAGACCGGCAGGATTCCCGCAGCCACAGCTCCAGACGCAGCTCTCCTGACTCTGAGAGGCAGACCACATCCAGGTCCCGTGCCGGCTCCTACGACAGTCGAGAACGGGAGAGAGACAGGGAGGCGTTTGAGCGGGAACGAGACCGAAAGGAGCTTCGGCCTCAGCAGCAGCAACAGCAACAGCAGCAGCCCCTGCTCCTCCAACAGCCCCTACAACAACAAAGAGACTGGGAGCCCGAACCCAGGGACTGGCCTAGCAGGGGACGGGAGCCCCTACTGATGCGTCCTGGCCGAGAACCTCTCCCGAGGGAGCGCGATATAAGGGACAGGGAACGCTTACTCCCCGAGGGACTCATCCAGCAGCATGAGCGTGAGAGGGAGAGGGAGCGGGAGAGAGACAGTAGAGGTGACAGAGGTGTCGATCGCGAGAGGGAGCGGATGATGATGATGGACCTGCCGGCCCACCCTGACCCCAGGGCTCCAGGACGAGGGGACCTGAGAGGCGAAATGAGAGGAGACCTGCGAGGGGACATGATGAGACAGGACAGGGGCGACTATGAGCCTCTGCTGCCAAGAGAAGCCTTCAGCCCCCCAGAGCCGGAGAAACCGAGCAACAGTCACCATCTCATGGGAGATCAACGGGAGCTGGAGAAGACGGACAGCATCGACGGTAAGAAGATGAACACATGAGTGTCACTATAAAAAACAAAAACAAAATCCAACATGTATTTATAGGGACGTGTGTGCTGTGTTCTCAGGGGACGATGATGGGAAAGAAGACGATGGTCAGTCAGTCGCATCTGTTGGAGAAGAGTATGAACCGATCAGTGACGATGAGCTGGATGAAATTCTTGCTGACAGCCAGAAAAAAGAGGATCAGCAAGATGATGACAAGATTACAGGTACCAGGAAATAACCTCTTTTTTTTTCTTTTTTTTTAATGGATAAAATCCATAAAGACGATATTAAAAATGTTTGTCTACTTCTGCTTGATTGATTTCTGATAAGCTACTATAAGATCAGAAACATGATCATGCCGTGTATTCACAGGTCCTCTGGATGTGATTGATGTGGACTGGTCCAGCCTGATGCCCAAACAGAAGCAGGAACCCCGGGCAGCCGGGGCAGCGTTGCTCCGGTTCACCCCAGGGGCCGTGCTTCTTAGGGCGGGCATCTCCAAGCGACTTGCTGGGCCGGAGCTCATGGAGCAGGCAAGAGAGGTGTGCAAGTCTGAGCTGGACGACCCCAAAGGTGAGAGTGTTGACGTCATGGCGCAATAAAATAAAAATTTTATCACATTTATTTGCTCCTTTGTTTAATTTTAACATCAGTGCTTGTTCTACCGCTTTCCTTGTTATGTTTCCTTTTATTTTTAATGTAAACATGATTACATTTTTTAAATCTGCAAAACTAGTTATTTTGATCACAGTTTATAATGGTAATGGATTATGATTAAGTCTATTAAGTGTGATCTGTGCTCCTAAAACTCCGTAACTGTGTCCTGATAGATACTGACAAGCTGTTTGAGCATGACCTGGGGGCCCTGAATATGGCAGCCCTGAACAGGCGAGTGGAGAGGGCAGGTTTACTGAGCAACCTCGGGCCCTGCTGCAAGGCCCTGTGTGCCCGCAGGGACTTCGCCATCCGACGGCAGCTCCTTAAAAACGACAAGGTAGATGTCATCCAATCACTGACAGGACAATAAAAAAAGAGTAAATTTATTGATTTCCAAAGGGTCAAACCATTAAAGATGGAACAGCGTGACAAATACACATACCCTTTTTCCAAACTTCTCCAAACACAAAACATATTTTCAACACATAATTTATTCATAAAATAAAAATCTAAACATACCAAGACAGAAGATTCAAATGATTACATATAACAGGAATAATCAGGCATAGTGAAGGGATAGTGGCAAATTAAACACTACATGCAAAAGTACCTTGAGATCTCAGTCCAATTAATCTGTAGAGACCAGTAAGGGGTCCTAAATGTGGGGAAAAAACTTAATGGTTTGTCTTTGGGCCAGAAGCATGTTGCTTCCATTGCACTCCAACTTCCACTGAAGAAGATCACATCTTGTTGCACTAAAGAGAAGCAGCTTCGGTGACGAGGGGCCACGGTTTAGTGCACTTGATTGTATTCCAAGAATATAGAAAATAGATCCAAAGGCAAGTTTTTTTTTCTTAAATATAATATTGATTTCTTTACACACTTTGACCCAGAAGTCATTAATATGGGGGCATTAAAAAATACAGAGGAAGTTGGAGTCTAGTAGTTTTACACGTCATGATTTTGAAAGCAAAGGATTGAAGTTATGTTTTTACTGGAGTAATATGGTGTCTATAACATTAAATTGCAACTCCCGAGCTTTGGTGGTAAATAAGCAACCTGAAGCGCTTCGATAGCATCTCCATGGCCGAAAGAGAAACCCAATAGGGTGCAACTTAATAGCTGAAGTGATAAAACTGCTTGGTGATAAAAGTTTGTTTCTGAGAAAGACTGTACCTCTCTGAACTGATCAAAAGACATCACAGCGCCATCTGTCGCCAAGGCGCCCACGGCCCCTATACCCCTTTCAGGCGACAAGCAAAAGGCCTGACCCACTAAACTATGGGGTAACTCTGGGTTTAAGTGGACATGTGTGAGGAGAGCGATGGGTTTTCTAGCCTTCTTGTCAGTCTCCAGACTTGGATAAAATGACCCATTACGTTGCTCGAACCCATTTCTTAGAAGCATATAAAATGTTACCGAGAGGAGCTGTGGCAGCCTCCAAAGTTCGCCATGTAGGATTAGGGTCGTCTCTAAAGCAATGCAACAGATAACTAAAGAGACATGCAATTTGGTAGTGTTTAATAAGTCATTTATAGCCGATAGTGATTTTCTTGTTAGAACACCCGGGATCACATCAACCGTGAAAGTATATTCATCTATAAAAGGTTCACTCTTCCTAGGAGCGACAGTGGCAAGGCTTTTCTGCGAGCTAGGTCTTCTCTAATCTTGTAAATCAGGGGCATAAAATTAGCTTTGGGCAGGCGAGAGAGGGAGGGAGTAATATGTATACCTAAGTAGATAAAACTTAATGGGACCAGGATACATTAGGGTTCTTCAGTCTTTGAGTAAATAATCTTGTAGGACAATTAATTTAACACTGCAATTATTTTGTTCTGATCTGAGCTGTGTTCTCTCCAGTGTCTCTGAATGTCATTTTAAAAATGTGTATGACACATGTGTTTAAATCTATTTCTCCTTCTTCAGGGCCTGACCAAGCAATACCCCGCTATGCCGGTGGTAGACAGCGAGCTGCTGCAGATGAGCATGCGTCTCTTCAGAAGGACCATGGCTGGCCAGGCCTCAGGCCCAGAAAGGTCTGACGGTGGGTCAGCGCCAGTAGCTGAGGTTGCTGCTGCTGGTAGCAGTAGTAAGCTCAGCACAGTCCAGCCTGAGGTGTGTGTGTCCTGAAAGAAATGGGCTTAGTGAGTCAAACACATGACAGTGAACGCTTCTAAGCCCTTACTTCTTCCAGCCCGTAACTCTTCCTGACTTTGTCCCGTTGTATTACATACATTCATTACATACATAGCCTTTTTAGTCATGAGAGGAAATAAAGAAAAACAGCAAAATTGTGAATGAATCTTGCCCAGTTATGCTTTACATGTTTTTGATGATTTGCAAGTGCTGTGCCATAGACTAATGGACATTCTAGCCTATGGAGGTGTGTAATGAACCACGTACAGGAAACATAAAACACACCTAAAATGACCATGTTTTTTTGTGCTTTACCATGTTTTAGAGCAGCTTTTTAATTGTCTCTTTCTTCTGCCTAACCAAGTTCAAATGACTGTTTTGTTTTCATATATTGTGCATTGGTTACTACAACTGTGCATTAAAATGGTTAGATGTTGATTTTTGTAATGGGTCTTTTGCTTTGTATGAAGTGACTTTTTAGCCTTCAAATAATGTGACACATGATGTTTTTGTTTACACCATATTATAAAATCTGCAAAGCAAGTCCATAGCATTTGCTACAGTGTGTTACTGACCATCAACACTGAAACATCCTGCAGGGACTTGAATGAACGTTTCTCCTGAATAAGCACTGCCAAACTATTCCTTCGTTGAATGTAATTTGTTATTACTGTTAATCTTTGGAAACATTATTGCTTTTTGCTTGATGTGTTTTGTTTTGAATGGTTTGGCAATGTCTCCCTGAAATGAAGTGAACTGAAGTAAGCACAGAGCACACTATATAGACTGCAGTGTACCAGATCTCCTACACTGCCATGTGGAATTCCTCTCCTTAACTTTCACCAGCCCACACCGTCCAAAAAGGAGCCAAAAGCTTCCCTATAGGAAAAGACAGTAGACTGTTTAGATAAAAATGGCTGAAAAGATAATTAAATTCCACTTTACATCACATTTCTGTGGTTGACCATCCAGAGTCACAATAAAAAGACTTGTGTACAGGTGGATAAGTGGAACCTCTGGGATCTGGTTGTATGAACACTGTTAGTTCAAGAAGTGACATTTGAAATGAGCAGATTGTGCATGCTGCGAGTGCTTGGACACAAATTCGATGGACAAACTGGCATCACTGAACAGCTTAAAGAACATAATAAGAACGGGAAAGGGGCTCGTTATCTTAGAGCCCTGGATTCAACATGACACCATCTCCTGGCCATGCAACTGTGACTTGAAGTCTAAGTGACATTACAGACACGGAGAGAGTGGGCTCCGATGTAGCCCGTCATCGTTTAGTCTGACCACAACTCTTATGTTGTTGGGAAACACTTTTCCTACTACATATTTATTTTGTCTAAGGTTCAAGGTCAATTTTCAGATGTGCAAGTAATGATATCTAGATTAACGCTGTATTTTTTTACTGTTAAATAAATATAGAATGACATTTTTCCAAATAAGGATAACTGGATCTGAAGGAATTCAATTGTAGTGCTAGTTTATCAGGATTATCACATTAAATTACTATAATGAGCTATGAGGACAGCCGCTAGATGCAAACTTTTTTGCATTTTGAGGTAAGTGATGAATTTGACATATAACCGCAACCACTTGTTTCCTTTTTAAATAAGATTTTTATTGTCAAGAAGTCCTATGAAGGAAGTGCTACACTGAGTGCATGTTTGGTAAAAATTTACCCTTATTCCAAACTTTTTACAGGTCACAATTTTATAATTTGTGCAATGGAAAAATGACAGCTTTCTGGCAGCTTTCTGAGGTTTGATACCAGGATTAGTGTTAGCTTGTTGAAGACCGTCAAACACTCAAAATAAAAGAGATCTGTTATGTTGTAAATGGTTGAAATCCCTCCTCTTATGTCGTTTTTTATACAGTCTGGTTTAAATCCTTGCACAGTTATGAATGACTTTTCTTTGTGTGTCATACAATTTCAATGGCCCATCTCATAAGTGATTGCCTTATTCAGAATGATACCACGCTCAATGCATCCATATACGATACTATACAAATTACTAAACAAAATACACTGATTTACGCAGAATGGAGCGCTACAAAACTACTAAATGCCAACCATACAACATTTATTTCAGTGTCCAAGCTTTGTCTAAATAGTTTAAGTGAAACATGTCATCTTTATCTCAAAATCTTTCAAAAGATTACACAAAAATTATTAAATTATATCAAATAAACCAGTTGTTCAAACGTGTTCTTTTATTTTCTTCTTTCAGCTCACATGTTGGGAACCTCTGTCCCGAGAGTTAACCACACTAGGAACCTTTACCCGCACGCTTGTTGTTGATGAACATCATTTAAAACGGACCGGTTTCCTTTACCCACAATCCTCCGCCTTTGGTCCGTCCTTCCGACTTCCGCCTCAACTAAGAGCCGAGGTGAGCATTTTTTCGGAAATTATATTTCTACAATCTAACGCCATCCTGCGATATTAAACCCTCCGTTGGCCACGAATTCCGTTTACATGTACATATTAATGCTTTATACTCTTGTATGTGAGGTTTTTGATGTGGCTGATGGTATTTAAAGACAATTATAAAGCGACGAACGGTAACGTTAGCTTCCACTCGGCCGCAGTGGCGTCAGGTTGCCTGGCTGCTCATTTTCTCTGCATTAAAAATACTGCCAAATTATTATTAGCGCAAAGCACTGGCACATGTCTAAGTTGCTGTTTTAACAAATATGCTGTTATCTTAGACTAGTCTGCATGTTAGCTTGCGCTTACTATACTAACTTGTTTAAATCGAGCCAGTTTCATCCCAACTGTAGACTTTTCTTTAATTTATCGAACATTTCTGGTTAAAGCATAAATCAAAACAAATCTCATTGACGTAGCTAAGCTGTCGGCGCTGTCCAAACTGCGTTATTTCTTTTAAAAACATGCGTGTGCTCAAACATTGATGTTAACATTTGTCTTTTCTAGATGGCCCCAACCAAGAAAGGAGAGAAAAAGAAGGGGCGTTCAGCCATCAATGAGGTTGTGACCAGAGAGTACACCATCAATGTGCACAAGCGCATCCATGGAATGTGAGTACAACAAGGGCCTGGAAATGCTTGATTCTGGGACATCAATGCACAACGTAGGCGGCCTGTTGACTGATATCCTGTTATACCTGCTACTCGCCAGTTAAATAAATCCAAAACATTAAATTTTATTAAGTTGCACACTTCAGAGACCGTGGAATCAAAAAAGTACAGACTTGTGTGTGAAAAAGTGATAGAAAATAATTGTCAGTATAGGAATCTATTCTGTGATTTAATGGCTTCGTTGTCTTGCAGAGGTTTCAAGAAAAGGGCTCCACGCGCCATCAAGGAGATCCGCAAGTTTGCCGTGAAGGAGATGGGAACTCCTGATGTCCGCATTGACACTCGCCTCAACAAGGCAGTGTGGAGCAAGGGTGTCAGGTGAGATGATACACAATTAATACTGAATATCTGAGCACAAACATACTGCCAACTTGGCCTGATGTATTGATCAAGTCCCAAAGTAACTGCTGGTCTACTGTCACTGCACACTGTTCTGCTTGTTCTATATGTATGGAGCAGGGAAAGGGCAAAGTTTCCGTTGGATTTCGGTTAACGGCACATTTATATAGCTAAATGTGTATTGCATTGATCACTTTAAGGCACTGCACCCTTAAAGTGACTGTAGTTAATGACTGACTGCCACCAGCTTTAATTAAAGAAGTTTGTTTGGGTTTTATCAGTGTTTGTGCAACATGAAGCTTCTACGGGTAGTTTTAAGCTTAAGGACGTGCACGTCAGGCTACTGCGTAGCGTATGGGGCTACGCAGAGGCAACTTCATGAAACTGTTGAAATTAATATTCCCTACTGTCAGCTCAGGCATGAAGTGTCTTCTGTACATGCGCTGTTGAGGATTCCAAGACAGATGTGTAGAAATCGAACATACACTGCTGTGCTTAATGAATACACAAGTTGGTTGGAAGACTTGGTGACATCCTTTACTTTATTAGAGACATGATTTTCAGATTCAGTTCTGTCAGCAAGGGGGGAAAAAAGAGACTGCAGGATGTAAGAAACATGGCAGTCCCGGATTTCTGTCTGGACATATTGGAAAACCTCATTTCCAAATGTCAGCTTTTCAGAGTGTAGATTTTCAGCTTACCCTCAAGTTCACAGCATCAGAATATGTGGTTTTGTTCACCAGGTGGGGCAGGGTGTTTGCATTCTGCAACTGATTTGGTCAACACCAAATCACTTTCCAACGTCTGGTGCTCAAAGCACAATGATTTTGTTTATTTACTCTAATGCTTGCCCTCCTACATGAAATTGGACCTGTGACACACCTGCAGGCCAATGTACAGTTACAGCAACATATCAGATGTCTTGCATTTAGTGAAGATGGTAACCATCATGTTGTCGTGTGTTGTGCAGGAACGTGCCGTACAGGATACGCGTGCGGCTGTCCAGGAAGCGTAACGAGGACGAGGACTCTCCCAACAAACTGTACACCCTGGTCACATATGTTCCTGTCACCACATGCAAAGGTAAGTATGCTGCTAGCTGACGTTGTCATTCACTTACTGAAGCAACAGACATTTGATTAAATGTTTTTCTTCTTTTTTCCAACAGGTCTGCAGACAGTCAATGTTGATGAAAACTAAATTTGTCCCCTCTGAGAGTGGAATAAATGAGTAAAAAGGACCTCTTGTCTTGTGTCTTCATTTCTTTTCTACACCTAACTGAATGTTTCATTAGGAAATTAAAAGGAAATACCTGAATAAAGAATGACTACTTGAGATTAAAAATACCTATGCAAGTAAAATAGCTGACTTTTTAAAAAAAATATTAAAAGTACACAAAAGAGGAGGACGTAAGTTTCTCCCTGTATTAGATTATGGGAATACTATGAGTACAGTTAGATTTTATATCTAAATTAGTTTGTTGTACTGTGCACCAGAAGACACAATGATGGATGAAAGAAGCATTTATTTTGACATAAAACTGAATGTAAAACTTTTCATGAACCTCCTTTGGTTTGAATAAGTGTTTTCTTTTTTGAAGTAGAAATCTTTGACTGGCCGTTTTTTAAACTAAAAAGACTGTTCTTGATGTCAACCAGAGTTATCAGAATTATGAGAGTATCTAATATTCATAATCATTTAATGGATACCTTTTTCAGACCAGTGTTTACAAATCATCATAGACTTCTTAAAGTGAATCATGAAAATTGAATCACCCATATTAAAACCTAAAGCTTAAACGCTGTGTTTGCACATTTGGCACTGTATCTTAAGAGCATCCCAAATGATTCAGCACATCCAAGCCGATGAGCCACATGTATGTGGTAGGCCATGATGGAATATTTTAAATAAATGGTGTATAGCTCAGATTTTAAGTGGGCTGCTCTGTTCAAAGCCACTGGAATAGCACATAATTTTCCATCAATATAAAGTTATCTTCAAATCGATGCTATATATCCTTTTGTTGTGTCTGGCTATGTTTGTTTTCCTTTCTATCTGCTGTATTCAGGTCGCCTCCGGCAAAAGAAATATTGATCTCCACGAGATTACCGGATTAAATAAAGGTTGTGTGTGTGTGAGGAATGTTTTTTGTCCCTCCAGTAGAGTTCAGCAAACTTGACAGGGAGCCCTGAACCTCTTCTGGAGGCTCATAATGGTCTGACTCAGTACTGAGACAGTAATATTGACCCTTAAATTAAAAAAACAGAAAAAAATTCACAGTAAAGAGCATTATTTCAGGGATGAAACAGACCATGTCCCCATCTACAGTAAAGGTATATTGTTTCAGTCTTAGTATGTCTTCTTGAACAGTCACAGTCCTATCTTGGCAGTTAAGACACAATACACACAGCTACACATGTTCTTATTTTTTAACACAAATGGGATGGTAGAAAAAGAGTGCCTCGCAGGTCTTTAAGATCAAAGATGGACAGTACATTATAGCGTTTTGGCACAGATAACTCATTAAGATGTACGAGCAGAGATCATAGAAAGACCGAGATGCATCTTATTAAAATTTAAACTGGATGTGCTGGCTGTTGAAATTTGTTATTATCATAGTTGCATAATGAAAGGACTGCATTTAATCCATTATTAAGCACATTATGTAATGGTAAATAAATGACTGTGCTATTCAAATGGCTTTGAACAGCACAATCCACATACAAACAAAACTCTGAGCTGTATATTATTCATTTCAAATATTTCATCCCAAATTGACTGCGCGTGGGCTTTTATACGGCCAGATGTTAAGTGTTACTATGTGATGGCGCCCTTACTCAATGTAATACGGTAGTAAAACTTGTTACGTCCAGGTGTGATGTCATTACGCTGTGTGGCACAGGTTATGGACAG
>JAPMOB010114017.1:0-18809 GCA_029875015.1 Lepomis gibbosus
GAAGTGTGTTAGACTGCGACTCTGCCTCCTGGTCTCAACTCTGGGTTGTCATGGATTTGGTCCGCTAATAAAGTTGGCCAACAATATGAAAATTAATATTCATAACGTAAATCTAAATTCTCAAAATAATAGTCATGTTCAAAAATAGTCATGTTTCCAGCTGTTTTTATACATAATTCCAAAATGTGTATGGAAACATAGATCTGGCTGAATCAGACCTCTGTCTGTCTTTCTGACCCTCACATAATCTGTTGGTAACAAACATGTTTCAATACAAGCTTCAACACAGAGAAAGTCACCACATTTAGCAGCAGGACAAAAAGAAACACTTGTGGTCACTGTAGCTCAGAGAAACTCTGACAGGGCAAACTTCAGGTTGTGTTAAAGTACTAAATAACCTGTAGATGAATCCTTACTGTGACACATGAAACGAGAGACACAACTAATTCGAAAAAAAGTACCGCTTCAGAAACTTAGGTGAACAGTATTCCGAAGACGGCTGCGGGAAACGATGACAAAATCACTCTATATTTGGCAGCTCCATCAGGGGTTGCGTGCTGAAGGTGCTGTCACAGCTTAGACTGCAAATGGAGTCAGGGCTATGAGAAAATCGCCTTGTTACTTTCCTCCCGTGTTTTGCCCTGTTTGTACCGGGATGGCACGGTCCCGCCAGGTCGGTCTGCTGAACCCAGTTCAGGACACGACTAGAGCATGACTCTAGGGAATCTAAGTATTAGCCAGTCATCATCATGAGCTAGGAAATTTTCACGGACAGACTTTAATCCTTACACTCGCGTTTTCCTCTTTGGTGCCATACTACGCACGAGTGCCACGCAGTATTTATGTTTACAGCAGTCAGCAGGCTTCACACCCTGCCAAAATGATTGCTTCAGTCAGGGGCATCACCCACCCCGGGAGATCATTTGAAGATGAGGTTAAACAAATCCGTGTAGGTATGGTTCGTTATTTCGTGTTAAAACCCAAACGGAAAAACAAAGCAGCTGTGTTTTGTTCTATCTACAGAGGCAGACAAAAGTTTGCGGAGGGTCACGGCAGCTCAAGAGTTTGCGCCACGGCATGCACATTCTCACGTCACCTTCATTTTTATACACCACGTGTGCGTGAAAACCAGCGTACGTAACCTGTTTGTGCCTAGACAGCATTTATGAGGCCCCAGTTGTCCCCCAATGTTGATTGAACACGTTAGTAATGACCTTTCCTACAACCTTTCCAGAGTGGTTTGTAGCCTATGATCTAGCTTAAGAAACAATTGAAAGTGCTTGATCTTAGTCTTAGAGATAATTGCTGAAATGGAAGGTGGACCTTCCTCATCATCATCGTCATCCCCGTAGTTTTCTTAGTCAGGTTTTAAGTAGTTTTAGTCAAAAATATGTTATCCTAAAATATATTTTCTCGCTCTTTCAATTTTTCAAACTTACCCTTTCACACTTCCATTAAGACCTCAAACACACTCCAAACCCACACACAGGTTTTCACAAAAACCTGAGATATGAATGTGCCCATGATTGAGTGGAAATTAGAATCAGCCTATAGGTACTTATTATAAATATTTTTTGTGGTCTTAAATGACTCAATCTGGTTTTAGCAACCTCAGAAGTGGATTTGGCTGTAATATCTGTAATAAGCTAAAATCAGCCAATCATGTCATTGGTTGGGCCCTATCATACAAAATCCCAAATTTGTACTGAGGAAGACACAATTACACTTCTCAAAAATACATCTGATTACATGCTGCAGAGCAAAGGATCTTGAACACAAGATCAGGTCCATGACTAGAACATTAGAAAACTGAAACACTTGAGTCATGTTCAAAACAAAAGGGGCATTTCTTTCCAAATGCAAAACATATTATAGGGATTACCTGAGGTGCTGTACAGCACGCACCGAACAGATGGAGTTGAGCACCGCCACAGGTGTCACAAGTCTGAGGGTAAGTTTGACCAAACACCACACCAGGCGAATTAACCAGGCTGGCTGGAGGTGTGACCAAAACTTTGTAACAGTAGGCCTTTCTTTTAACATTGTAAGGCGTAGACGTTTGCTGAAGTAATGGTTTCATATTCCTAGTTTAAAGGAAAAAAAACATCTTTGCAGTCTAGTGGACATTTCAGAGTGGCCTACTGACATCAACTTTCTTGACATTCTTACTCCTGGTGGAGTTCATTTAAATTTGATCTGAGACTACTCCTGTAGATACATCTTAATGTTGAAAGGCCTGTTTTTATGATGGATAAACCACTCAATGTTTAAAAGACCTTGGCTAGAGTTGGAGCACATTGTGGTCACAATTCTTTAATTCACAAATTTAAGGATCTGTATCAAACAAGCTGCAAAATTCAGCTTTCTGAATCAATTACAAACATATCACCCCCCAGAATGATGGTTGAAGACTCAGTTAAACACAGACGCAGCTCTCGTTATATATGGAGTGAAAAACAAGCAGTTACTGTGCTGAGTAGCATTCTCAGCCCATGAACATGCCATGCAGTTGAGAAACGTGCAGGTTGAAATAGCTTTTATCTACGCTCATCAAAAGTCGAGTTGATGTTTATGCTAGTTTTCCATTTTAGCATAAAATAAATAGGTGTAAATAATAAAACTAAAAACAAATAAACAATGCTTACGGAAACAAAATGTCAAACAGGGTACACGTGTTCATTATGTTTAATTTTCAAATAACTGATGGCAAAATGAGAATATTTACAAGAGAAATGATGTATGATCTGTACAAAGAAATATACATGCAAAGATTAAAAAAACATAAAAACAAGTAACAAACATGTATTTTATGAAACCGGAAACAAACATGACAAAAAAAGACAAACAACAATGGAAAAAAACAACAACCCTAAACTGAGGTATCCAGTCCAAGCGTCCTTGTTTGTAATGGCCTGTGCACACCTTTCAAATAAATAAAAAGGTAACTGGATGTCTGTTCCTGGTAGGATCAGTTTAAACGTGACACATCCTAACCCTATAATGGATTCAAGTGTAGTTAAGTGGTTATAGCACAGCTATCTCATTTTAATTACCAGGACAGAAAACTAATTCAACCAAAGTCGCCATCTTAGGGTAGTGTTGTGGGTTTTTTTTTTATAACAAAGAACATGAATTTAGGGAAAAAATATTTTGGCAAACACAAAGTTAGAACACCATTTAGTAAATGATGCACAAATCTCCCATTCAACTCTTCCAATAAAACTGCAATGCTCCATTCTCTGTGAAGAGGAACTTTAATCCTGTCTCTTTACTAAAGAGCACTAAAACTAATCCTGTTCCTCCAACATAGTGTTTAACTAGTGTAAACAATCGTTTGACATGGTCATAGATAACCTAACTCAAGTGACCCATAATCACAATAAAACATTTTTATTAAGTACTATAAAGCTAGAGCAACTTTGGTGTACCAATACTACAGACATACAGTACAAAAAGTGTTAAATCATTTTTGATCAAACCATAATGATTATAGATTGTGAGCTAACTTGGCCTGGCCTGGCAGTTGAAACACTCAAAGACCAAATAAACACAAACTACCAGCAGTGCTTGCAGTACCAAGTACGTGCTTTTCTCTAGATTTATTACAGATACAACAGATGTCTTCATAAATAGTTGCATAAAATGTTAAAGCCGCAACATTGCACATGATAATCAAACATAACATACAATGAGTGCATTTACAGTAATTTCTCTTCCACTGCCTCCACATTCACTCCCATCTGATAGGCAATCACTGCTGCCACTGAGGCTCCGACAGTCTCGTGTCCTGCTATCTAAAAGCAGGAGTCCGCTGTGAATGTGAGAGGAAAGAAGACAGAAGTCTATATACAAGGTAAGGCTTAAACATCTCATATCTGCGCAACACAAGTTTTGTTCTAGGAAAAGCAAACTGATGGATGTCTATTGTTTCTTCTCAGATTGGACAGTGCAGCATTGTTACTCGCGACATGGTCATCATGGTATCATTTTAGATTAGGTACATTATATAAGCGCAGCCATCAAAAAGCTCTGATCGGACGTATAAATGTCTCAATAAAATCAAACCTCAGTCACTGTCTCCAGGTGTCTGTAGAGTCCACAGCAATTTCCAACTGATGACCTTTTTCTACTAATATTTTTTTTTTCTTGGAAAGGTAGAGACAATACTTTTCCTTTGTATACATTGTTTCTATAAGAAAATGCTGCTTCTCAAAAGTCTTTGAGTTACAGTTTAGTGTAAAAGAGCAAAAACATACATCTGTGCCCCTCTGGCAACAAGAGGGAGGGCAGTTTGTTTCTCACTAGCTTTGTTGGCATCACTTTCTCCTGAAAGCTCTGCATCTGTGCAGTGGTGTCAAAGCTCGATCAATTGGCTCTTCTGATCAGCTTTAACTCTTGCAAAGGAAAATAAATTACTTCATAATTTTTTTTATTATTTTGTTTTTTTAAAACATTTTTTTTCACTTAACTACAAAATCTGTTTTAAGTTGAAACCAGCAAGCAGCAGTAGACAAGGGCATCCATAATTTACGTGATTGGTGAGAACTCTGTTCTCTAGGGCTCTGATTGGCTTAAAACCTCAACAGGTCTTAGTTTAATTGGTGAAAGGACTACAGGACTGTAGTGAATCAACATTCTGTGAAAGAGGATGAGATCAGCATTCATTATTTCTCCTTGCTTTTACATCTAGATTATCAAGATGCTCGATTCCAGAGGAGCCTGCAGCCCCTACAATCTCAGCACTGGATAACATCCCGTTTTTACTGCTTTTGTCAGCTATGATCAGATTGGAGGCGGCAAAGATTAGGGGGCTGGTTTGGACTTGTGTATCCAATATCCTATCCTTTAAACTCAGGGCTGAAGGCGACTTTGGATGAAGCTCCTGACTCCTCCGATGGCCCGGGCGTCAGTCTGATGTTTCCTTCTGTCTATGAAGGAGATGAGGCGGGAGGTGTCCAGGCAGCCCTCTGCTCTGGCACGGCCGTCAGCTGGACTGGCCTGCAGCCACGACTCCTGGAGGCAGATCCCTGCTGGAGGCCTCCTGCCAGGGTCTGTCCTCAGGAGCAGGCAGATGAAATCCCGGGCCGCCTGGCTGACGCCCTGGAAGTAATCCCTGGGGAAGCTGAAGTCTAGCCGGCAGATGTTCAGGCAGGTCTCCTCTGTGCTTTCGTCGAGGAAGGGTGAGGCGCCGCTCAGCAGCACGTAGGTCACCACGCCCAGGCTCCACAGGTCGGTGGTCAGGGATAACGGCTCTCCAAGGACCAACTCTGGGGAGGCAAACTCGGGGCTGCCCAGGAGAGGGTGAATATAGTGGGCACTGTTGAGCTGGACAGCATCACCAAAGTCTGTGAGTTTGACCGTTGGCTGGCCGCTGGAGCTGTGGGCCACCAGCAGGTTCTCAGGCTGGGAAAAGAGATTACAGCATCACCATTAGTCTTGTCTACTTGATTCTTATTCGTTACTACAGTCCTGCAAGTTTTCCACACTATATTCATTTGCTGTTGCAGGTGAGACATCATGCAAAGCCTGTGTGACCTTCAGTATTCATAGGAAAAACAGGATCCAACTGCAAGTTGATCCATTTAAGTCTGGAACCGTGACCTTTAACCACCATGACGACCAAATCGAGATCAGGTAAGTGCTTTAGGTGTTTTAACAAATACAATGTTGACAGCTGACATTTCACTGTGTAAAATCTTAGCTTCAGAACAGTCAAACACTCAGCATTTAAAGCCTGGCCATATCTTAATGGAATAGCTCAATCTTTTAGGGAATAGAGTAATATAGGAAGATTGATACCAAGCTCATCTCTGTGCGGTAAATATGAAGCCAGCACCTGGCTAAACTGGCTCTGTCTGAAGGAAACAAAATCCACCAACAGCACCTCTAAGGCTCATTTATTAAGTACAGAAAAGTGTTAAGTGTAAAAAATCGTTTTTTATGGATGATTATGTGCCAGACTTTTTGTGCTAAGCTTAGCTAAATGGCTGCTGGCAGTAGCTTCTTGTCACGCAGATATGAGAGTGGTATCGATCTTCAAAATCAAAATGTTGCAGCAAGAGCAGATCACGGACTCAGATCTAAACAGAGGCTTTTAACAAAAGCTGTGAAAGAGGGACAAACAATAAGTAAGGATAGAGACAAATCCTCCTCCTTGCATAGCAGCACATGAGGTGAGAAATCTGAACACTCTGGTCCTATAGGATTGTTTTAACCTTTTCTCATGTACATGTCTGTACAGAAATGTGTTTAATGCCAAATCTTTTTCACACACTGAAGGGGGTTCCCCTGTGCTGCTATATGTAATATCAATCACACTAATGAAAACAACACTACAGTGGAAGCACTTACTTTTACATCCAAATGTGCTATCCTGCAGTTGTGCAGGTAGTGTAAAGCTTCTAAAACGTCTCGAAGGTAGCAGGCCACTTTCTCCTCCGTCAGATTCCCCCAGCTAACAATGTAGTCCAGCAGACGGCCTTGGTCAGCCCTGAGAAACAAACACACAAAAGTAGTAAAACATCAGATGGAAGAAATGCAAATGCAGGCCCCACCGAGCTGATGAGCTACATATGTTTAGAGTTCTCACATCTCCAGGACCAGGGCGTAGCTGCTGGGGGTTTCATACGTGTCTATCAGGCTGACTATGTGGGGGTGTTGGAGCCTCTGGAGCAGGTTGAGTTCCTGAGTCACCCGGTCCCTCCTCATCAGCTTCTTGTTCACGTGTTTAACCGCCACTGTGCGTTTGGTGCCCCGCTGGTCACAACGCTTGACAACAGAGAAACGACCCCTGGGGAGGGCGGACATTCAGAGGTCAGTTAGTTCAAAGAGTTTTTCAAATCAATTTAATTCATAGACAACCTGTGTGTAGTATGTTTTAGGCATTTAACAAAATCAATCATATCAGAAAACACCTAATGTCAAAAGTTTTATTCATAACAAAAAGCCAGGATTGGTACAATGATGTTGCAAAAGCTATACTGTACACTGAGATATTAAGTCTATTACCTGCCCAGTTCAACCACCTCAGTGTAGTGAGACTCAAAGTTGTCCTTCCAGCTCACTCGGATCCCGTCAGTGGACACGGCTGAGACAAATAACACACAATCAATTCATGTCCACACTGTGCGGAGGGCTCGATACCGCACATTTGGTTCTCTTCTCTTACCTAACACTCTGATGCTAGCTGACGACGTCACGCTGCCCAGCTCGTTCGTGGCAACACAAGTGTAAACGCCGTCATCATCAGAGGCTATGCCGATTATCCGCAGCGTCGCCTCACCCGTGTCACTGAAATAAACACATACATGTGAATCTACACCTGATTTCAACATTCAACTTTTTCTCCTTGCTGAGCGGCAATTTCTTTTTGTTGGAACAGTCAACTGTGGGGCCACAAACGAGTGGCAGTCCTATTGCACAATGCCACGCAATAAACCCAAAAGAAAATCTGAGCTGCAGTCTGATTTTTTAACAAAACACCAAATATTGTGCAAGCATTTTCTTACCTGTAGGCGATGCTGAAGTGTCCATTGTTGGTGAGGTTGCTCTGGTTGGGTCCCTTCCAGGTAACAGTGGCCCGGGGCCGACCGCAGACCTTGCACCTGAGGGTGACGCTCTCTCCGTTGTCACATGTCACATCACTCAGAGGTACAAGGAACTCTGGGGGAACTGAAAGAAGAGAAAATAAAAAGTGAGCCAAATGCGGAGTTGATATTCAAACTTCAGCGCTGACTGATTAAGTGATGCCTTTGATAATGTATGGAATTGGTTTTGTCACAAGATTTGTTGATCTTCAAAGAAACACAATTCCACAAAGTTAACACTTACCATCGTAGATGTAGTTTGGATTTAGAAGCTAAAAAGAAAGAACGAAACAGGTCAGCAGGAAAAATGCAAAGTAGAACAGAAGCAGGACTTATTAACAAGCAGAGTGTCCACAGTAGGACTGATAAACTCACCTTTACAGAAACTTTATTGGCCATGCCATCTCTGGACTTCCTGTAACCGTTTTCCAGCTTGGTCTCTTTTTTTGCCTCCTTCTCCTTCTTCTCAGACTTTTTACGAATGCGTAGGGACGTGTGCCAGGATGAAGACTTCCTGCTGGGGCAACAAAAGGGATCCTGTCAAATCACACTGAGGTAGATTTATTCGTCTCCATCCACTAATATGGATGAAGCTGAGATACATATGAGACTGCAACAGTTCATTTTTAACTAATAATTCCGAAAAACCCCATTTAAACAGAACATTAACAATTTCTCAGCGCTCTTACTTGATGGATCCTTCGGGGCAATCAGGGGCGATGGCCGAGGTGTGTCCCAGCACAAATCCGGGGATCCAGCCCTCGGCGGCTGGGCCCTGCTCGGTAGCCGCCCTGAACACCAGGAACATGTTTTGCTGGTTGCTGGCCAAGATCTGGACCACCTCACCCTGAATGACGCTGATCTCATCCTCCTTCACCGCCATGTAGTCCTGGGTCACCAACATGGTGGATACGCTACTGCTGCTGCTACTTTCACTCTGCGCACCACAGGGGAGGAAACACGGGCATGTGGGAAATTGTAAGTCCAATCTCACACGCTTCATTGCAGTAAAATCTTAACACAAGTTGGGATTTCACACTAAAATATAAATCCAATACTTTTGGAAAAATGAGAGAAGGTGAAAGCAGAGGACAAACACTGAGATAGATGTTTGATTAGTGTCCACTTGACAAAGTCTTCAGAAAGGATTAGAGTGAAGTGCAAGAAAGACTTGTTTTCATCTTGGGGGGAAAAAACAAAGAACTGGATGAAGAAAGGCAGGAATAAGATGGAGATTTCCATTTCACTTGTCTTTGCTCTGCAGCTCCAGGCAAAGGTGAGAGGAGGAACGTTAGGCTGAATGAGAGGATCTCTGTCGAGTACGTTTGGAGGCGAACCACAAACGTCAGAGGTTAGTTTCAGCAAAAGTACATTTCAGTAACACACCATGAAGACAGCAGGAGGTGAAGGACGGCCAGGAGGAAGTCAGGTGTTAGTATAAGCTTAGTTAGAGTAAAGAAATAAAGAGACAGCCTTGAAAGGGAATCACTGAGCAGCTGACTGAGGTCCACTAGAGAGGTTTTGAACCTGAAAACGTGTTGACAGAAACGTTTGCTAGAGATTGTCTTCAGAAATTGGCTAAAGTTAGAAAAGATGATGCTGAAGAGCAGTGAACGTTGTCAGAGATGCGTAGTAGGGGACAGATTAGTAGCGCTGGCTGCAGCAGGACAGGAGACAGACAGGACAGACCAGGCCTCCCTTTGCCTTGGTGTTAGTCGGTGCAACACTGGGCAGCTGGTATTAGTCTTACCCCGTTACTCTGGGTGGACTGGATGGACTGCTCGCTGGCTGATGAGCACGTACTCATGCGGTCAGCTTCCTTGCTGTGTGTGGAGTGTCTGTGAGTTAGGCTGCTAGATCCAGAGCCAGTCTGGATCTGGTTTGAGTTCTGACGGACAGGAGTCTCTCCTGCCTCCCCCGGGAAAGTGAATGAGCCAGGCCGGCTGGCTGGAGAGCCCGGCATGGAGCTCCAAAATCCAGATCCAGTCTTCTGGCCCGGGCTGGGAGGGGGAGGAGGGAGGCCATCCTTGCCAAAGGCAGGAGTGGCCAGGGGCAGGGCCATTGGGGACACGGCTCCTGGCCGTGGTTTGGATGTGGGTGTAGAGGGCAGGGGCCCAACCGTGGCGCGGGGTATAGGGGCAGGAAGAGTGGGGGTCTGTGGTTGGTCTTCTAGGGTCTGGATGGGGCGCTTGCCCTGCGGGCTACCCCCTGGAGGGAGTAGGGGAGGGTGGACAGGACAAGGCGACGAACCTGGATCATAAGTGAGCAGAACTCACACCTCAGTCACATCTTTCATTTTCCAAAACAAATTTCACAAATATAGACAGACGTTCCGTACCTGACATCTTGTTGGGGCCGTCGGGGTCGGCCCCAGGGTGGAGGCGTAGGGGCTGGGGCAGGCGCGAGGGCTGGGGGATCCTGGAGGGCCGACGCGAGCCACCCTGGGGCGCTGAAGGGATGGCGCTAGCCTGGGAGCTTCCACCTCCGACTCCAGGGGGCGCACTGGACCCACTGCTGCCCCCAACCGGAGCTCCCATGCTGGGCACACATGACCCACCGCTCGCCCCTACATGGTTCCTCTGATACTCTATTGGTGAAGTCAGAGCTGCGATAAGGTACCAAAGAGACAAGCATGGCCATGTAGCCAACAGTCCTCTTTTAAAACTTGTCTATGTGTTTGTGTGTGTGTGTGCGCCTACCATTGAGGAGGTTGCGTTGGCTCTCGAGTATCTGGCTGATCTGAAGGGTCCAGACCTCACGCACCCCAGGGTGGGAGGAGTGAAGCACAAAGGACTCCACGGTGCCGTTGGTTGAGCGAGAACTGAGACTGAACTTACAGGGGTCGCCTTCCACATTCTCCTCGAGACCCAAACAGCTTACCTACAGAGTGCAAAGGGAGAGGGAGACATATTGTTATACACCACAGCCAGTTTCAAGTAAATAATAAGCTTTAATTAATTCATTGATTCATTACTTCAACATTTTTCTTGCATTCTCTTCCCTCAATTGACTTAATCTACCATAATATAGATTTAAAGTTAATCCAGATGACTACATTTTCAAAATAAAAGCTCCAGAAAAGGAGGTTCTTGTTGCTTAACAAGACAATATTTTATTAAAGAGAAAATGTATCTGATTTTGAAATTACCCAACCAAACAAGCATACAAAACTTTGAGCAGTATATCTCCATTAGTTTATGAGTGAGTGTACATACAGATTGTAACTCACTCAAAAACTGACTGATAATCATTATTATATTATATATGCACTATTTATTATTATTAGTAGTAATAATATTATTGTTTATTATTATTTTTTATACAGGCTGCAGTTTATCCACTAGGAGGAGCCATTTAGCTGACAGATATTCATACATCCTCAGTTCCACTGGTCTTCACTGATAATGCAGCACACAGTTCACAGCTCCTCATTTATATCAGTCACCTTGATGCTGTTCTTGTAGAGGAAGCCGGGCAAGGAGAAACCTTTCTTCTTGTCAAGGGGCTCACTAAAGATGACCAGCTGCTCAAAGAGGAAGACTCTCCTCTCTTTCATCCGGCCGAGCAGACTTCCCTCGGGGTCTAATACCATGAACGTGTCCTGCAGCAAAAGGCGGCCCTGAGCCACGATCTTGCCCTGGAGAGGGAGATGAACAAGATGGAAATGGGAAAATCAGGTGTAAGAAAACGGCATGGGAGGGGAGGAGAAAATTGAAATGATGTGAGGTAGAAGTTTTTGTTGAGATGGCAACATGCTGTGAAGAACTCGTGTTGATGAGCGCAGCATTGCTTGTTCTTACATCAAATCCCTGAAGCCGGCCGACATTCATCATATCATTACACCTTTTTGGCACGATGCACATGACCTCCACTGCTTTCTGGAAGAGTCACAAAAGGAGCAAAAAGTTGATGGGATTGCTGAACAATGTTTAGTTGCGATTAAGAAGCCCTGTCAATTCATTTTACCTCCAACTCCATAGACTCCAGCCCAGCCTTTTTAGAGTGTTTCAGGAAATCCTTAAACAGAAAAAGAGTGACATAAACTGAACAACTCACTTTATACATCAGTGTAGATTATAAGCAGATGACTGTATAATAATATGGACGTCTGTTCAGATGGCAAGACCAGACAAAGAGGAGGTAAGTAAAGAGGTAAAGCTCTGGCGCCCTCTGCTGTATTATAAGAGACCAACCTTGAGCAGCAGCTGGTACTTCATGATCCTCTGGACAGGCTTGACGAGCAGGTCTGAGATCTGTAGCCTGTGTCCCAGCCGCTGCTTCAGGTCCTACAAGGTCAAAGGTCAAGGGTTACTACAGAACCTGACGTGTCTCAGAGAGTTATATCTTCAAAATAAAGGACTTATACCTCAAAGTAGGTGTCAATGTACTCTGAGACGATGTGCTCTGACTTGGGCTTGTTTTGACAGTAGACTACATACATGTTTAGTCTCCGCTCCTGGATACAAAAAGCGTACACACTTACAGCATGATCAAAGGGGTATACAAGCATTGACCAAATAAAGCAGGAGTTGGACAATTCACCGTGAGCGAACCTGTTTGAGAAAGAGTGGTGCCAGTCTGTCGGGGTCGTCCAAACATTTCTCCAGCTCCCCAAGAAAGAAACTATAAACGAGACAGAGAGAGAGAAAGGGAAGTAAGCTACCATACTAGCTTACTACTACTGAATCTGGTCAGAGAAAGCTCTGTATTCTACATATGTGTACATCACATACTCTTTGTGACAGTCGTAGATCTGGTGGATGTTGCCAAACACGATTTTGTCTTTTCCCTTCATATCATCAGGGACACCCTCCTCCTTCATCCGGTTCATGTAGCCCTTACGGTGCAGATGCACAAACACATTAACACAAACTTACAACAAGGGGTCTGCAAAGTTCAGGAAATAATCAAGTATAATTCTTTCAAGTGTCATTTTAAAATGCTGGTTAGAATAATAAACTGTTCTATTAGGAACCAACAAACTTCCACACACAGATGGTACAGTCATTTACAAATAGATAAGCAGCTGATAAAGCACCAACTCACCTCCACAACTAGGCTGAGGTCTCTAACATATTCTCTCTCTGTCTCCACCAACTCCAGCAGAATATAACTACAGCAGAGACAGAAACAAAATTCCAGACATGAAGGAAAGTCACAACAAATTCCCAAAACACCTCAGTGTCTGTCTGTGATGCAGATGAAGGAAGCGGACGTACTGTCTTTTCTTGAGGATGCTGGTCCTGCGTTCATCCATCTCTTCCATGGGGGAGGAGGAGGAGAGGAGGGAGTTGTCAGAGGGGTTGAAGGAAGGAGAGCTGCTGTCTCCCTGTTCTACTGACAGTGAGCTGGGTCTGTCCTCCAAAGCCTGCACCAGGGAAAAACAGAAACAGTAAACTAAAGTGTGTGCTAACTCATGTAAAAGTGACAAACGTCTTCAGCATATTCAGGCAGTCTGCTGATGATGTAATCCACACGCTGGCAAGGTTTCCTGCATAAACAGAAGATTTCATAAAAATCTTATAAATCCTAGTGAGAATGAAATGCAAGACTAATCTTATTGCTGGCTGTTCTCTCACCAGAGCTGCACACTAAAAAACCTAAAGGCTTTTAATATTAAATATTACATTTCACATGTTTAATTTAACTGCACTGTCTGAAAGTTGATGTAAGACAAACTCTGGATCAAAGTGATTCTTGTTTTCCTCTGTTATCCTACCATCTTGCTTTTGACCAGCTCCTCAATGGCGCTCACCAACTCAGCGGCACTGGGCGTCTCTGAACTGGATGGACGGACCGACAGCCGAGAAGAGGTCTGGGTAAAAATAAAGAGATGAGAGGACGGGATGAGGGTGGATGGGGGGAAAAAAGAGCATTAGAACCTGGTAATACATACAATCTAACAACTACGTCTGCTAACTGCTCTTTATCAATACAACTCCTACAGATAGTGTAACGTAGCGTTTAATGTAACCCAACTATGGTTTTTAACTGATACAAGCTTTACTTAATCAGTCATTTAAAGAGATGTGACAACTAAACTTGCTACGTAAAACAACAATTTCTTCATCTCTAAAATGGTTTTGTGTGAAAACTTGACCCATGACCTACATGTACTAAGTTGGAAGAGTCTATAAATGGATAGCAAAAGAAATAGCTTAATATTATTTTATGGTTAAAAGTCATGCTTACGTTTGGGTTAAGATTCATTTCAAGCTTTTGTTGAGCTTGTTTCTTAGTTTTATTTTAAGCACATGTTTTGATTTGGTTATCTGAGTGAGCAATGACTTAGTGAAAAAGACGTGAAACCCCAATGCTGGGGGTTTATATCTAAAGGTTCAGAGAAAGTGAAAAAGAAAAGTATATGTCATTTTAAAAAAATGGAAAGGTAAAAAACATGAGGCTGAAAGTGAACAAAATGAAGATGTGGGAAAAAAATGTCGAAATGGCGATGGGGAGATGGCTGGAGAGAGGGAAAAAAAAAAGTCATGTTTTGAAAGGAAGATGTTTCCGGTTCTTTCCTGTTGATGATGAACAGCCTTTGAAATAATAAAAATAAAAAAGGATGCTAACAGAGCGAGAATGAAAGAGGTATATGTATGTATATATAGTTGAGGAGACTCTCACCCTTGCTGTGCTGTGCTTCAAGACTTTCCCCAATTAGGTTTTCTGGGTGAGGCTGTGTGCCCTTCTGGCCTCGCCAGCGTTTAGAGATGCCAATTACTCGCATGGGTAATGAGGTTAACGCACAGAGGGTAAAAGGGAGATGAGGACGAGTGGGCAGGGCAGGGGTGAGGGAAGGGGTTGGAGGATGATGGGGACAGGGGGGCTTTTGAACTTTCACCTCAGTGTGTGGGGTCATACTAAGATAATTATTCAGGGGAGCTCCCTGCTCAGCTGAGAGGGAATCCCCGTTTCCTCATTGTATTTATACTGACATCTACTTGTGTCTTTTAATCCTCACCAATGCTTTCCAAACCTATGAATGATAAACATGCAGAAAAAAGCTGCAGTCCTGTGGTATTCCAGCAGGCTCAAGGCATTACAAAATTCCCTCGAAATTTATACTTGATGCGAATTTAGCATTAGAGCCGTCTGATCTGCACTAACACAAACAGGAAAAACCTTCACTTTGTCCTCCGTTAAGAGTAAAGAGCTACATGCACCTTCTCTTTATATACATTTTCCCGTAATGCCTTTGCACCCAGTCGACTCTGCATTACAGTGGTGTGTTGTAGAAACAGGGCAGAAAGTACTAGACAAAATGAATGGAACTAAAAAAAAAGGAAGGAAAAAGTTCTGCACTAAGGAAATTCAGGAATGTTTAAGAGTTCAGAAAAATACAAAAGTAAGGAAGAGTGAGTTTTTGGGGACAGAAAGAAGAAGAAAGTTAAGTCTAAAAAAGCTGCTAGCTTCATTTCCTTTCAATCTAGAGAGTGTTGTAAAAACCGAAGGAAAAGCCTTTAGCAAGTAGCATTTAAAGCTGAAGAGTGCGGGGAAAAAGAGAATTAAAGAATTGACTGAGGTAAGCGACAGAGGGGGACGAGCGGGACATTTCAGATGGAGAGGTATGGAAACTGAGACAAAGCAAAGACAGGACATAAATCAAGGTAATGCTACAGCGTGGCAAACAGCAAACGATACAACCAGGAAACAAAACAAAAGAGAAACAGAAATTAGTGTCAGAGGGGTCTCCGCTTTAGTCGAGGAGGAGACTTGGCGTGTCTGAAACTTTTCATTGCTTTCTGCTTTAGAAGAGAAGGAGAATATGATGCAATATGCCAGGATAAAATGTTATGCATAACAGAAACTAAGGAGCCACTTAAAACCGTGTCAGGAAAATGCACTTTTTGGGAAAAGTGGGAGACTGAAATGAGCGAAAATGTAACCTACAAGAATTAAAAATCATAACAGCAATGACAAGAGAGAGGACCTGTAAGTGTCTCATTTGTCTTTAAGATGATCGTAGATTGTGCTTAAAATGGCTTGCTGTTACCTAAAAGTTAGCTAGTTCCTATGTCTCAAATAATAATACATGATCTACAGTCAACTGCAATGAACCCTTAGAGTATACCACTATACCAAATGTGATGTATTTTCAGTCACTGATTTTGATGGCTATTAAAGCCATCTCCCCTTCCCTTTATTCTACAAAGCACATACTATTCAGCGGCTTTACAGTTAAATCAAAAAGAGAAAATGCACTAAAAGACTTATTAAGTTCATGGTAGCATCATTGCTGGCCTTTTCTTTAGGAAAAACCTATAGTGTGCATAAACACTGCACCCCAACATCAAATGTAATAAGGAAACCAGGAAAGAGATTGTTTGAAGTAGGACTGGGTTACGCTTAATATCACAAAACTTTAAACAAAATAATGCAAAATAATGGAGCAAACGATCAGAGCTTAAAAATGGACAAATATGTTCAGAAACACTGTGGTCATTTATCTGTAACGTAGCACTGAAACACTTTGTAGCCATATTTAAATGAACAAAAATCTCTGGCAGCATCTAGGGTCACACTTTATATAGATTCTTCCAGCCCTAATTCCAAAAGGTGGAAAAGATAAATTTGGTGATTTCTGGACCTTAAATTTAAAGAATAATGTGAATCAACTTTGTAGCACCAGAAAATGTTAAAAGTCAAAGGTGAATACAGTTTTTGTCCCGGTCCCAAAACATACAGTCTCCTGCTCCCCCTGTTCATCATCTTTGCCTGTCTGTCCACCCCCTCTCTTCTGTCCCCACTGTAACGTCCTCCCTCTGCTCACCTTGTCATCCTGTGAGTCTGGCTGCAGCAGGCTGTGCTGCTGGATGGCCATAGGTGGAGGCAGAGGCACAGAGTCGGCGCCCTCCTCGCCCTCTTCCTCTCCGCAGCTCTGCATGCCCGAAGAACTGGACTTGGACAGCGTGCCGCTCGACAAGACCTCGTTACGAACCCTCTGCAGCACAAATGGATGGCAAAGCAGGGACGACGTCACAATACTTTACAGAGCTGCTAAATGGCGAGAGGTAGACAAAGAGTGTGATTTGTCCTGGATCCACCCACCTCCTCCACAGTCTCGTCCTGAGGTGTAGCAGCACTGTCGTCCGAGTCTTTCTGGGAACCAATCGTCATCTCTCCGCTCTTCCTCACATCTCGGCTCTTCTTGTGCTTGTGGGCCAGCTTCTTCACATGGCCGTCTGCCTTGCCGCTACTTAACCGACGCACAGGGCTGGTGAGCCACTTCCGCAAGGTGTTACCTAGAAATAAACCAAACACGCAGTAGAATAACAGAGGGAGGGAAAGATTTCTTCTACATAGCATTCATCTGCACAGTTCCACCTATACTTGTTGCCTTAAAGAGATATTTTTAGTTATAAAAAGCACTAAAACTTTAGAAGGCTTTAGAATGACTTATTAGTGCTAGTAACTTGTGTGGAAAAGTACTCTTGTTAAATTAAAAAAGTGATTTTTCTGTACACCATTATGATGTCGGAGGGTTGTGAGATCTTTAGCGTGACAGACAGTATGGCAAAGGTCACCATACCTGGCCGTTTAGGTCCTGGTGAGGTGTGGGAGCTGATGCCGTGAGCAGGCTGCAGCGTAGCGGATGACCCTGGCATGATGGAGTCATTGCTGCACACTGACAGAGTGTCTGTGAAAGACAGTGAAGTTATGTTTTAAAGCTGATTTATGATGAAGATTTCTGAAATTAAAGAACTTTCTGTTTCAAAGTTCTTAAATCCAGAATACACGTTTCATTTCCTCCCTCGCAGACGCACTCAATCAAAACTGACCATTCACACCACATTCTGTACCTTTGTGGTTGAAGATGCCTTCCATCTCCATGGATGACCTGGAATGGGCGATGCAGAGCATGGCGCAGGGCACCAGGCCCTCCAGTGCAGGGGAGCGGTCTGTGGTCCTGACCAGGCACCAGTCTGGCTTTTCGTGGCAGCGCTCCAGAACCTCCACCGTCTGACCGCGCCGTACTGTCAGCTCATTGTTGTTGCTGGCCATGAAGTCGTGTATCACCACAGTCAGCTCACAGCCACCGGAGAGCTGAGAGAGAAAGGAAAATCACTGTGAGCTGGTTTTGGGAAGCAAGGTTCACTTCTTCTCTCTTCAAAATACAGACAATGTGCAGTTAGGACATCATTTCTGGTCATGGGGTGTGTGTGTTTGGCTCACCTTGTCGCTGTCCAGTGTGTTCTGTGACGTGCGGGATGCCAGAGAGATGGTGTCTGGTTGGCTGCTGCCTTCACCCTGACTGTCCAGGTCCTCTCCATCCCTAATAGACACACGCAAACAATCAATAAAAAGGTACAACTGCTTCTGAAAGTGAGCGTAAATGAACTTAAGAGTGAGTTTGATTTAAAAAAGATCTTCCACTGTAGGTGTCACACGCTTACCTTCGCCCCTTGTGGTGCTTGGCTGTAGTTGCTTTGGGAATATGAATGGGCTGCTTGAGTGCTCCTCTCAGGTGAATGGTGCGCTCCTGAATCACCTCCCTGATGTGCTTGATCCAGTCCTGCTTGTTCTCAATGCTTGACGCCTGTTAATGGTCGACAGTGGAACGAGTTCAAGAAATCAAACATTAGTGTTGTCAAGGAATGAACTTTATTTGGAATTCTTGTTTCACTCCGTGTTTCACACAAGTCTGAACAGACCTCTCATCACTTCATACCAACTGAAAGAAATTTTATTTTACATGAGCACTCTCTGGCCGTGGACCCCTAAAGCAACGGTTCTCAAACTTTTATTTTTTTTTAGCTGTACCCCCAACAACCCTGTCAGATGTACTAAATTATTTTTAAGCTAACTATTTGTACTGTCTTCCATTATTCTATTTTAAGAATAATGGAAAACAGTTACATATACATCTATATATCATTTAGGCTATTTACAACTATGTCTACTGTTTATCCATTACTTTTTACTAATTATTTTATTAATTCATGTTTTAGCTAACAAATATGTTTAGACTTCTCCACTCACTTGCTAACTATTTTTCACAGACTCTAAATAGCAGCATGCTGTGTTCAGGTGTTATGGCAATATGTGGATATTTCAGTTTTTTCTGATTAAACTCAACAAAATTATAAACGCAATACTTTTGTTTTTGCCCCCATTCATCATGAGCTGAACTCAAAGATCCAAGACTTTCTCTATGTACACAAAAGGCCTATTTCTCTCTAATATTGTTCACAAATCTGTCAAAATCTGTGTTAGTGAGCA
>JAPMOB010114049.1:0-16012 GCA_029875015.1 Lepomis gibbosus
CTGCTGAGAGCCGGGTGGTCCCTTTAAGAAAGAAGAGCGATATCAGAGAGGGGAGGGGCCAAAAGGGGAGTTTACACCTGGAGGAGTTACCCGATCAAAATCATCAGAAAGGGGAGGACGAGAGAGGGATGGGGTGGGTCAGCTGGGAGTTTTTAGGTTAAGGTGGAAGAAGATGATGGATAAAGCTGGACATTTTGGGCAAATTCTTTCAAATCTGCAGTTAGATCATGTACTCCTTAAAAAAAAAAAAAAACAACAGCACAGAATTAAAAGCCAAATAGGAAAACAATTTTCATTTGCCCTTCAGTGCAAACAGAAATTAACATTAAGCATAATTATCTGGTTGGATGGCCTTAACATATGTGGCTACACTGAAAGAGATTATCCTTGCGACCCTCAGGTCAGAGGACCACATGTAGTTTCCCTCTCAAACACATGGGGGCAGTGTTGTCAAAGGCTTGCAGCAGCAGGACAGGCAGCAGCAGGACAGGCACTAGTGGCAACTTCAAACCACAAAAGATGATACAGAGAAAGCACACTTAAAATTGGAGTTTTTCCTGCTTATTTTAAGCCTGCTTCATTATTACAGTGTATGGACAGAAGGAAAGTAAGCCCCTAAGCTTCTCTGACACACTGCTGTGTTACTGCCGACATTTCACCCCAAGACAAGAGGTTAACGACCCCTAATAAATAACTCATTATGCAACAGTCTCTTTCTCCGCGTATCCCTCTTAGGCACAGAGACAAAGGTTGTCTCGGTGAGGTTGGGGGTATATATACACCTACAGTTAGCCAGAACAAGCACATATCTTGTTCTGGAGGTGAAGCTACATCCACCAACCACATTTGTCAGTTGTCTCAAAAGGCTTCAATAAATAACACCTGTTTTGTGCCATTACAGGTAAAAGTACAAACCACTGTACAAAACAAATCAGCAAACTCCAAGCACCCACACCATGATATTCAGAAATCCAATCACAAACGTATGGACGGTACAATATGAGCAGGGCTGGATATTGAACGTCTAGAAACAACGAAAACAGTCAATTACAGCACACTGGAATTGAATATCTGGTCTAGGGTTGCAACTAATGATTTTGATAATTTAATTATTGATTAATCTTCCGATTACTTTCTCAGTTCATTGATTGTTTTGGACTTTAAAACATCAGAAAGTAGCAAAACAAATCCTTCCTACAGCCAAATTGATTTCATCTAATGTCTTGTTTGTCCATCTAATCGTTGTTTGGCCAAACTCATGTTTCGCTTATTTGCTTGAAAATGGACTTGAACAATTAATCAATAATCAAAATAGTTGATTCATTTTTGGTCAGTTGATATATTGATTAATCAACTAATCGTTGCTAGATTTTTAATAAAGGTCAACTGACTGCATCAGCCTTTCCTCTCCAGATACCATTTCAGATACTTCAGCTCAAGGTTTCTGCTGCTACCGGACTATCCGATATTAGTGCTCTCTTTTTCTTAAATTTAAAAGCTATACACCTCAGCGTGAGGATATTTTTCTATCTACGGAACCATTACGCCAGGGCTTGCTGGGGTGCTAAAAAACAGATTAATTGATGTAATTGATGTGGAAAAACTGAACTTTCTGATGACAGCGTAGACAAAAACAGTTTTAAAATGTTGGTCAATCATGTATGTGATGCCCTGTCTGCCCGGACAGGGATTCCGTGAATTGGACCATCCCAAATTTGTCATCTTGTTTTGAGCTGAAACAATTGATGAATTAATTAATTAGTAAAAATTTGAATACCTTTGAATTTGTGAACTGAATCAGACATAATGAGACATTTGAAGACATCACCTGAAGCTGTGTGAAACTTATTTTTATAGACAAAATTATTTATCTATTAAACAAAAGTAGAATTAGGCTAATATTTGACCCCTTATTACATATTAAATCGGATAAGATTTCAATTTAAAATCAAAATTTAGCCAATTTTAGACCAATTTAATGAGACAAATTCCCTGTACAGCTACTTGTGTCTCCACAAAATTTCAACATGTGGCCTCTTTTGTTAAATGAAAGAAATAGAGTTTTGCATAACAACATGTTTATATTTCTCAAAGAGTATCAGAAAAGGTATTGTTTAGGTATCAGCTCTGAAACTCAGTATCACAATAGGACTAGTACTGAAAAGATTTAAAATAATACCCAGCACTAACGATGAGCATGAACCATATTTGCAGCAGATAACCAAAGCTTTCCGTTACAATAAGGTCCCTTGAACACAACGCAACACACACTCGCCCAATCTCACTCCCCCACCAATGTTATAAATAGCACTTCCATGCGTCTCTCCTCACCGTCTCTCCCCCCACCCTTCCCCTTGCTTATTCACAGTCGTACTTTCACTAATCCCCCCACCACCACCACCTCCATCCTCTCAGCACATTGCCTCGTTCTCTGCAAGCAAACAATGGAGTGGTAGGTAGCCACAGAAACAAACACGGGGCCACAATCCTGGTGGCACTGATCTTTCACATTTCCCTCTCTCTTCCCCTCTCACCCCTCTTCATCTCTCTCTCCATCCTTCCCTCTTTCTATCGTGTCACTCGCCTTTTCTCTCCTACTCTTCTCGACCACCTTATCGTGCCTCCTGCCAAATGCCAGTGCTGTCCATCACACCGCCGCCTCACGGAGTGGGTGTGTGTGTTTGTGAACGTGTGTGCCCGCGCAGGCTTGTATATGCAACTGTGTGTGTTTGTGTGTCTCATTCTCTTCACTCTTCAGGCAGCCATCTCCCACACTAAAAACCATTCCCTTCACAGAGCCGGGACAGGTCAGAGACAGAGATGGAGATGGAGGAGTGGAGAGAGGATGAATACGGGGTGGTTGAATCACGAATCGGTCGAACGGCTGCCCGGAGAGAGAGTGAGCTGCAGATGAATGAATGGTGTGAGCATCAGAGGCTCCGGTGGGTGTAAAAGTCAAGAGTGGAATAAACGATGTTTGGAAAAATGTGGGGAGAAAAGGAAAAACAAGTGGGAGAGTTGGAATTATGGCGTCATTGGATCAAACTCGATTTACTGATTTTAGAGTGTAGGACCTAATCACTTGACCCGACTGATACTGGATTTTTAAGGCCGAAAGATATTTGAGAATCATCAAAATCTCACGATAGGATATCAGCTGATAGATATTTGATACAAACATTTTGTAGCTGTAACCAATGTTTTTACAGGTTAACAAAAACATTTTTTTAAATAAATTGGTCATTTTGGAAATATATAGTTTTCACAGGACTGTACCAAAAGGATAAAGATAATATAAGATTGTACAGTAGAAGTCATAATAACAGCAATAATAATATGAATGAAAACACACAAGTATTATAAACTTGATTTGGATTTGTTGAATATGCTGCAAATAAAACATTTATCACTACAGTTGCTGCTCAGCGTGTTAACATACACGCCAATACTGCTATAAAAAATAGCTACCTTTATACTGCGCTTTTGTCCAAAGCGCTTATAAGGTATTTGCCACTCATATACACCGTATGGAAGTGAACTACCATGCAGACTGGCCAACCATTGGGAGCAATTTGGGACATGTGGACACTCCAACTCCTGAGCTACAACCGCCCAAGTATATCTTTAATACCCTACTATCGGTTGATAATATTGGCTTGCTGATATCAGTCTAGCCCGGTTAATTAGGTCTGAAATGCTCTGCCTTAGCTTTTCTACAGAAGTTGTTGAAAAAAATTACTCTAGAGAAAAGGTTACTCTACTCTACTCTTTTGGTAATGTTTGTGTTTTAACTGAAGAGTAATTTGGGCAAATTCTAAAAGCTGCAGTCATCTTTAAAACCGCCTTAAAAAATATGACTGAATTTAAGAAATATACTGTATTTGAGATACAAGACATCTCCCAGTGCGGGAGAAGGAATTTAAAGAATATGCAAATGTTGCCTTTTTTGGGAGAGACAGAATTATGGTACAAAAAGACAAGTGTTTTTGAAAGTGAAGGAGAGACGGTGGAGTGAACAGGAAGGTGACAACATGGATAAGACATACCTGGAAGAAGCCCGGGGGCATGGGACCACCTGGCATGGCATCGTTCGGGGGCATGTTGCCCATCACTGGGCTGGGCGCTGCCGCTGCGCTCTGAAAAACACGAACGTTGGAGATTAAAAGTGGGGTTGTGTGTGCAAATGTCAGTGTCTGTCTTCCCCCACTGCTCTACAGTAATATTTATTACATGATGCACCGGTCTCCAAATTACTACAGGGGGCAGTGTCTGCACTTTTAATCACAGCAAACCCCCACCCCCCCACCCCACCCCCACCAATCTCATCTAAAGGTTAATGGTTAAGTCAGAAAAGCATCCTCTATACCTTTAAACTGTTCCCTCATCTCTGTGGAAGACAGAAAGGAGACGAGAAGTGCTTTCTATGAACTTGGTTAGAAACAAAGACAAAAGTTTTAAGGAGCAATCTTACCAAAATGTTATTCCTATGCTCTGGGACTCTTTTTTTTCAGAGATACAAAGCTGTAAAGATAACAGACTGCCGCAGTCTTGTGATCTATGCCATTATACACACAACTGTGTATTGAAGAGTAGCGCTTCACTGACCAATATGAGTTACTGCTTTCAGGTCAAAACCTATTCACCTACAAGGTATGTGATAATTCATTTGATTATATTTCATATTTATTATCTAAAAACCACAGTTCTGCAGTTGGTTTGATTATTTGGTTATCTAACAAACCGCAGAAGTATCACCTCTCAGATGTCATGTTTCTACAGAACTTCGAGATCGCTTTCTTGTCTACAAATCAATGCATCAGTGACACCTTGCGAGAACTGTGGCAAAATGGTAATGTATAACTGAATCTCTGAATGTTCCTGAAACATCATAAACACTGAAAGTGGCAGTTTATTAGGTACAGCTCAAACATCTAATGTAATGTAAACAATGGGCATGCTAAAATCATTCTTTTATGAAGTGCATGTTTGTCTTCACAGCGCACATTTAACTATCGTCATTTTGGAGGAACGTGGTGTTTAAATAAAAACAGAGAACTCCAGTGTTTTATTAAAAAAAAAAAAAACACTAGTTGTCTTTGTTTTTACACCTAACATTTCCACATTATATAAAATTGTACGTTAAAATGTTTATTAATCGTCTATAGTTAGGGAGTTAATAAAGTCTATATTTATTTCATTTAGAGTAGTGTTATTTATATACAAATGCTGAGCTTAGTTTAAAGATACTTATATTTCTACCGCTTTTGTTTAGTTTTCTAAAAATATATTTTTCAGGTGTGTTGTCAAGGCATTAACAATAAACTGAACAATGTATTATAAAAGTTATTGCATGATTTCATCTGCTTATTTACTGATCTCTCCTTAAAATGTGTCTATGCATTTTTTATAACTAGGCATGTTTACATTTTTACATTTATTTTAAATCCTTGTATCTAAACTTTTCATTTTAATTCTAAATATCATCAAAGAACATACATTTCCTAAAAATACAGTAACAGGTCATCAGCAAATAAGTTGAGTTTGTAGTGCAGCTTACCTATTCAAGGGTAATAGATGCTAGAGATAATTGAAAGCAAGGAACTTTAACTATTAAACCGTACGTCTGTTTGGAGCTGGGGCTTCAGTTCTTCACTTCTGTTTAACTATAACTAACCTGCTGTCAAAAATTTCAACATAATCCAAGTAAACAAAATCTTCATTATATGATAAAAACTACCATCCTTCAGGTTTTTAATATCTTATGAGAAAAAGTATAGTACTGTACAATATTAAAGTATATGCAAGTTCTAAAATTAATGAGTACTAGATGAAGTAGGGATTAATCAGTCGGCCGATTAACCAGGCAGATATCTGGCATTTTGAGATAATTAGGGTCGGCCGTTGCCTGCACTCACGGGGCCAATATACTAAAGATCTGCAGGCAGCATTGTTAGTGTAGCTTCTGTACAACAATGTCAGCGCTCCCCCTTCTGAGAAGGTGGTGAAAAAGTATGTTTGGAGCCCTAAATTTGCTCATTCACCATCACACTAAATGTTAACACATTTCTACCAAAATGAGAGCAGATCTAATCTAAAACCATTACTGGCTAGCATATGTGTTGGTATACTGTACAGCATAATGCTGGCGAACGTCACTTCTGACAAACTGTACTCCACTCTTCCTGAAACACCAGTCACGTTCTGAAATTTACAGCATAACCCAATATATTTTTCTATTTCATCATTAATAAAAAATAAAATTCATCTAAAAACGCCGCGTTATGTTATGGAATTACACATAACTTATTTGTTTGGATATCGGCATTATCTATCGGCTATCAGCTGCCCTAGACTCTAAATATCAGTATTGAAAAACCCATATCTGTCAACCACTTCTTTAAAGTGGTTAAAAACGACATAATTAATCAACATTTATGTCTGAACAGATTCTATTGGCAGATATCTATAAATACTCAGATCGAAACTGCAACTGCTTAACTATTACTAATCTTATTACCAAAGCTAACAACACCACCAATTCTTTTTCCAATCTCCTTTACGTCAGTCAAACAATACGGAAAAATAAAACGAGGATCTAGGATAGAGGAGAGGGGGTGAATGATTCAGCCCCGGAGTTAAATATGATATAACTGTATTCTTGTCAACACACATAGACGGAGACGCGTGTTCAGAGTGCTTACATAAGCATGCCGGAACAAACACACATGAACATGCACACGAACGCGCAAACATACGCACACACAGAGACACGCAAAGAGTTGCATCACAGGCTCATAAAGTGCAGCCCTTCAGTACAGAGAGGCAGACAGGAGGGAACCGCAGGCTACAGGACCAGAACAGGGAGGGGCTTTAAGACCCAGGGGAGGGAGTCACTCTTACAACACACGCACGCACGCACCTACTGTTCCACCAGCACACACACACACACACCTAAAAAACACACTACACCTATGTGACAAATACTGTATGCTTGAACAACACATACTAACAATTACCCGCATGCACACAAATATACTCGCTGTCCTCCTTCTCCTGACTATCTGAAACCAACACACATATTAATTGAAGAATCACACACACACACACACACACACACACCCCTCCCCCCATCTTTATGCTAATTTGCTAGTGAACATGAGCAGGCCACTGAGTCCCAGGGGAAGAAGCAGGGTCGGCTGCCTCTTTCTCTCCTCCTCCATCCTCCCTCCCTCACATCCATCTCCCTCACTTCTCTCCTTCCACACACTTTTCTCTCCATCTTTTCTCCTCTCTGTGACCCCCTTCACTCATTTTCCTGGCACTGGAAACCCACACACACACACACCTACCTTCCCTGTGCCCCAACCCCTGTACTATTCCTCCCCATCACAACCTCTCCTCCCCTCAGCCCCCCCAGTAGGGTGTCAGCAGCTTGCAGAAGCTGTTGCTATGGAGACAGGTCCTATCTGCACTCTGTCCCCCTGGCATCCCCCGCTCCAGGAGCGCAGAGAGAGAGAGAATAAGAAGATGCAGGAGAGAGAGAAGGCACAACCGTGAGATAGAGCAGAGAGGGAGTTAAAAGATACAAGAGTGAGGCAGAAGAGAGAAAAAAAGATGGGGGAGAAAAAACTAAGAAAATGTTACAAGGAGAGAAATTTGTGTTCTATTCACAATCATTCACTTGATCACTTTATTGTTGACTATTAATGATCTAGTATCTAATTCCACAGTTTGCTGATAGAAACTGAATGCAAACTTAAGGCTCACAGAGCGCAGTTCCCACCAGCAAAGGTAGATTTAGTATGCAGTCGGTCTTTATAAAAACCAACTGGCCTGGGGAAATACAAAAGGATCCAACAGTGCTTTTTTATTTTTTGTAGTGGCACCCACAGTACCGCCTATATCTGCCTTTCCATTTTAACTCTGTGCTCAGAAGTGGCAGAGTGTCAGGAAACCTTGTGACAAGATTGTCTCCTTGAATCCAGAATAATTTGATTCACTGAGACAGTAAATCTACAGGAATTTGTCTGGTTGACATACGTGCAGGTAAACAATGACTGCTAATGCAGGTATGAGGACAACGAGCGCACCTTTATGCAAAGAAACAAGTTAAGTCCACAGCAGGCATTAACGCTGCACTAATTAGTTGATATAATGAACATGAATTTTTGTAGTTGAGTTGAATTATTCATTTTCAGGCTGTATGTATGGGAAAGAAAGTCTGTGAATGAAGGAGTGGGTAAAGGAAACACCGGGTGGCAGCACAACTTGAAAAGGGCTTTAATGCCTGACATGCAGCAGGAAGGCGAAGAATACGTTTATTTCATTGAAGCTGGCTGAAAGTTCAACAAAACCCACGGGACACATTTTCAAAATGTCTGGAAATATTTACACTGTTTAAACTGGAAGCTATATATTTTAATGGCTTTCCTCGGCGGTGCTGCACAAACAGTGTCAAAGCATCCTAGAGCAAAGTCTGCACAAAAATAATATTGTGTACGTTTTTATTTTACCTGGTTATCAATAATAGAGGATCTGGACTACAGACCTGAAATGTAGCTAATCGTTGTGGCTGCAGTAGTTTTGGAGGGAGAACTTCAGCTTTTTTTTTTTTAATATCTCATCGTCAGTCTTTACAAGTGATATTTGAGCATCTACAAACTGGCTCACTACACCAACTATGTGCTATTTTAAAAATCAAACAGCTCAAATTGAAATAGCTATACATCCATGAATTATGATTTTAATATATAATGTAAAACAAATCAGGTAAAAAGTAATGTATCAGCATTAACACTTAAAGTAGTTTAACTGTTTTACAACTTATCAGTCCAACCTGCAAAGACAGAACAGTAAGTCAAATAAAATAGCCAATAAATTAATGAATTTCATATATTATAACTGAAAATATATTTAATTATAGATAAATATTAGGTGTACTCTGCAGTTTCTCTTTTTGTAATGACAAATCAGATGCAAGCAGCCATTGGACATGCTAGTTGTCACAGAGACATGCCATGAAACCACAATGTCTGAATGTGAATGCTGAATGCTTTGCTCCATGTGCATGAAAAATAAGACCCAAAATTTACTGGTTTCCGCTTTGCAAAATAAATAAAAAATGCTGCTTTTATTTGTCTTATATGATGGTAAACTGAATTTCTTTGGGTTTGGGACTTTTAGTCAGACCTAACAGGTATCGCCTGAAGACGTCACACCGTGGGCTGGAAACTAGTGGACATTTTTCACTCTTTTCTGACATGTTATAAACCAAAAGATTCATCAAGAAAAAATAAATTGGAAGATTCATCTGTGAAAATAATCATTAATTGCAGCTCTTTAAATCACCAGATATAATGTGGCTGAACATGTTACTGACACACACAAGCAGGTATTGGTGGTTTCAAGCTATTCTGAGTAGGTAATTTTACTGAAGCCTTCCTTATCTGGTTTGGTCTGCGGGAAGCAGGTTCAGATCTCGCTTCAGGCAAAAATGCTGCAGATACGCAACATAAAGCAAAAACCTTTGATACCTGTTGTAAACATTCACTCAGCTTCAAAATCAAGACAACCCAAAGTACCGTGTAATAAACTTTATCCATCTCCCTGTGGCACCAACATGGTGTCTTTGTGGCAAAATATTTCAAAGCCTGACGTCTTAACCCACACTTGTAACTCCCTGTGAGGACACCATGTTGTGCTTGCTTTTCCTCTTTAGTACAAACCCACAATGTGGACGACTAATCTATCAGAGAACAAAAGACTAATGATCTGATTGGCTGGTACAGTACGGTATGTAGATGGGCTATACAGAGTAGCATTGATCCCTCCCTCTCCATTTCCCTCTCCCTCACCCATAGGACCAACCGGACAGATCAATAGTGCTCAACACATTATTGACCTCCGCCTGATACCTTTCACAGGGATAAAGACAGAGACATAAACACTGGATGGAGAGAAGGGAGAGGTCGGAAGAGACAGCGAATGTATCCGTGTGTGTGTCTGTATTTATGTGTGTCCCTGCCTGGAGAGAGTACTAATCTACATTCTGGTTCACACTGATATGTACCTCATCACCGTCTCCTTGACCTGCTGTCCTTAGCACACAGAGAGAGGGAGAGAGAGAGGGAGGGAGGAGGGAGGGGCAGATGAAGGAGTGAGGAAGCAGGAGAGTGAGTGTGTGGAGACAGGAGGAGAAATAGCTGACTGTGGTGATCTCGCTAATTTATCAGCCCAGTCAAAACAGTGTGTTTCGCTCTGGAGCAACAGGATACGGCTGCTGCTCTCACCATCACGTCTGACATGCACACATACACACACAATCTCCAAAAGCCCAGCTGGTCCTCAAAACAGGCACACCAAACACACACGTGCACGCTACCCCAAAAGCTGCTGTCACGGTAGCAGTACTGAACCTGACAGGCGGACTCGTGCACACGCAAACACACATGCGCACACGCCAGATGACAGCACTAATACATGCTGCAGACACAACATCCACTTAGCCAACACTCCAGAGAGAAGACAGAGCGGGCAAAAGACAAGGATATGGGAAGAAGGAGAGTAACTGCGAACCAGAAAAACGCTTCAACTAAACTTGGCTACTTTGGCATCAACACTTTGATGTTACATTTCTACTTATTAATGCTTCAACATAACAAAACGGTACTCCACTTTTTCATACATAAAACTTTATCCTTTTGCTGGCCCCAGCCTTCAGGTGACGTGGAGTCCAATCAGAACCCCAAACACTCACTCTGGGTCTGTGTTGGGGGTTCATCATCTTTAAAGTGACCTAGTGTGGAGAGAAGTGGCCAAAGAGTGGACCCCTAATACTGTCTATCTACAAGGAACCTGTCTATAAGGAGAAGTGCGACACACCAGAGTCAATTTTCACTCCTGTCCCATCCCACTGCCTCAAAAATCTCATCCAAAATAGTGTTCATTCTAGGGCTGCAGCTAACGATGGTTTTAGTATTCGAAGCTTCTATAGATTATTTGAACGATTCATTGATGCGTCGTTAAAGACGTACTTTTGCTTAGCGGCGCTACAGGAGCTGACAACAGCTATGGCATCTGACGCTGGTTGCCAAATCACTTTTATCAAGAAAAGACATGTGAAATGTGAAAAGGGAAATGAGCGATCCTGCAAACAAAACAGCTGTTTGTTGTTATAAAGATGGCAATTATCAAGACAGAATAAGGCTAAAAGTATGGATTAGTGCACGCAGGTAAGCAGGGATTGTCTAAGCTACAGAGAGCTGCAAGGGAGTTAAAAGGTCCCCGACACCCAGTTAACTCCGGACTGTGAGGTTACAACTCATGGGCCAAAAAGGAGAACAAACGCAAGTGTGTACATTTTCAGCTGAGGTCTGCAGCTTACTTTGGCTAGCCTTCTATTCATCAATCATGATTTCAGTCAAATGCTAAAGTTGCTGTTACTGTTACCTTGTCTGTGGTCCGCTGGCAGAACACCGGTGCTCTCTGATAAGGCGCCATCATGCTGTTGCCGAGGCAACAAAAGTTTCGTTTTACGGTGGACGGATGGTAACATTACAGAGTTGTTGTTTTCTTTAGCTTGAAATATTTCCATACTTTCGACACTTTCTTCTCTGTCACTCACTGTTTTCTCTCATCCTCCATTTTGCAAACAGCGCCATCATAATCATGTGTGCGACAGTAATAAATGTCCCTGCGAAACACTGTGCTGTATAGTTACATAGATTAAACGAAACATCGATGCAAAGAATATGTGTGAAGCATTTTATGAATCGAATTTATTGATTTAATCTAATCGTTTCAGCCCTAGTTCATTCATATTAGAACTGCATATTTATATATCAAAAACTCATCTAGCTTTGCTGTCCTGCCTGCTCCAGTTGTTGTTTTCCCCCAGTTTAGTCCCATTCATGTGATAAATAGTCAAAGTAACTCCCATCCAGCGGGAATCCCACATGATTCCTGGGAAAATATAAGCCTTTATATGTAACTATCAATTGATTACATTTCAACCAATATAAATGTCTAATTTATAGCACATGTTGATTTTTTATTGATACAGGGCGGCAGTACATAATATACTGCATTTGCTGTGTGAATGAACAAGGCATCTACAGGTTCAGCCTTTTTTTCTGGCCATACTAGTTCTTTGGTGACTTTCATCTTCTTAACTACACAACATGTATACTTTAAAATACCATGGCAGGTTTCTGTAAGGGGGTGAAACCATGTACACAACAATTTCAATGGTTAGTTGGTTTTAGACAAGTATAAGAGGACATTTGTCCTGAACGTCTCAGCCACCATTCCAGTGTCACTGTGTTCTTTATGTCAAGTAACAAAATCATGATTTGACAAAGCGAAACTAATATCCGTCAGTATCTAGTGTGATATTTTAGAGGGTATCACCACTGTAATTTAATTATTCATTTTATTGTACATCCCTGAAGCATTTTCTACAGCAGCTACTGTCGTCTGTTTAACTGCAGTTTCATGTTACTTCCCAGGATCCTATTGCCCCCCCTAAAAAAAAAAAAAATTAATAACAGGGGTAAACTGCTGCTTTCACCCGTGTAACACATCCGGCTAGGCAACACGTGTATTGCAGTTTTACCTAACTTTATCACCCAGCTAATTATCATGTTTAATGGAGCTATTTTCACTTCTTCCATTACGACACACCGATACTGTCAGTGGCAAAAAAAGAGGCAGAATGGATGCAATTATGCTTTGGAAAAATAGAGCTTTTTTTTTTTTTTTTTTTAAAAAGGCACCGCAGTAAAAATGCTGTATGTTAGTGAAGGCAGCATCATATGTATGTGAGCTGGGATGAAGACAAGTTTAAAAAAAAACTGACTTCTGGTGAGTAAACCAAACCTGCAGCATAACAGACAACCGTTAACTGCAACCAATACAGCTGGTTTTAAATATTTATGGCTATACGAAAATCTAAAGTGCTATCAAGGCATGAGAAGGTAATGAAAAGCCCCAAAATGTACACTGAAAAAAAAGATGTTTCTGGTGCTTTGTACTACCGTTTAAACTTGGAAAGAGGTGGATTTAAGAAAGGAGATGAGATCTTTAAATATTCAAAAGACAATTATAACACTGTATTATCATATTTGCAGAGTCTAATAAAACTTACTGCTTAAACGAGTATAATTTTAGAAGAAAGGTGAAGTTTGAATAAATGCGAGAACCATTATTTTACTAAAAATAATAGGCATTTTATTTTCTTAAAATAGCCCATACCCCAATGCCCCATTTAATTTAACAAAGCTGGCTTTTCACACACACACACACACACACACACACCTGATTTAAATTAAAAAGAAAACTAGGTTTATCTCTATGTTGTCACATTTGCCCACTCAGCTCCATTTTCAAATACCTCAACTGTCTCTCTGTCTTCATGTTGTCTACACTGCCCTCTCCTCCTCTGCACTACTAGGCATTGTGGGTAAACAGTAAGATTAGCCAATCAATCTTTTCTCGGGAACAGAAGTAGTAGTGGTTGAGGGAGGGAGGAGGGGGTCAGAGAAGATAGGGGACAGATGGGGGGTGGGGAAGCGATAAGGCGAGTGCGATGAGAGGGGCCGGACAGCTGTGTTGGGTGAAGGAGAGAGTAAGAGATATTAGCTGCGTTTCCACCAAAAGTACCGGGGACTTTTAAGTCCTCAGATCTCTTTTCAAGGAAATAAAAGTTTTTTTCAGCCCATTGTTGTGTGCTTTCCACCGTCGTCTAAAGACCTGCGAAGATTAGGAAAATTAACCTGCTGATATATGCTGTAGGACTATATGGCCATCCAAAGTGATGCACAGGCATCATTATTTGTAACCCTATCCATGAGCAAAATTTATAAATGAACATCAGATTTGAGTGGAATATAATGAAAAACTATAGGCTGCATTTGACCATTAAAAACAGCTTTTTTCGTTTATTACCTGTTGTAATCAGCCGTTCTGCTCGTTTTGGAGAAGACATGAAGACTGACTTTCGGCTCAGGACCCCGTATTCAGCGTAACTCCATCAGCTGTTCACTGCAAATGCATTACTTCAGCTGGCTGCTATTTCTGAGCAATAAATTTAATGCCGACGTACGATCTAAGGCGGACATCGGTGAGACTTGTGTGTGCTATCTGACTGAACAAACGCTGGAAACAACGGTGGAAAAGAGTAGCAGTCGTAGAAAAACAGACGACACGCTCAATTTAAAGTAACCAGTAACCACTACTTGCCCATTCAGAAATTCACTGCAAGGCAAACCTCATCCCCCTGAAGTATCGGTACTTTCGGAAAGTACTACCCTCAGGGACTTTGTCCGGTGGTCCCTTCGGTGGAAATGCAGTGAGTTCCTCCAAAGGTTCCTAGTTCCGGGTATATTTCCTTTGGTCGAAATGCAGCTATAGTAAGGAGGGTGGGAGGAAAAAAAGTCAGGGGAGAGGGGGAAAGATGCAGAGTTGGGGGTGTCGCAGAGAAGTGAGCAGGCTGGAGCTACACAAGTGTAAAAGGGAGAAAAATGAGTGGAGAAAAAGTGTGAGAGAAGTGTCAAACATAAGCAGATGTGTAAAGAAAGAGTGAAGAGCAACAGTGCAGGTAAAAAATAGTCTGATGAAGGAATCAAGAAGTAAGAGCCTCAATGACAATGCTTCTGGTAGCTGAACACTGTACATTCAAACACACATTTATACATCTTTAAAATCTATCATGTAATGTTAAATTTCTGGTATGTGACTCTTTGTAGCAGAGCAGCAGTGATCTCCAATTTCAGTAATTCACAAATCCAGAGTCCACAATTTGCAAACCCTTCATGATGCTACCTGGACTTAAGACCAATTCAACAATTAACACTGCTAATCAAACCAGCACATTGGTTCATGTACGACATGATGTTTGAATAGTGTTACCAAAGTTGTATTAACGTCTATTAGTGCATCAGAAAACATGCATGCCAATTAAAATGAATAGAATTAGTTAGAAGACATGAAAGCCCTGTAGCACAACATGAACAAACAAAATTAACTCTTGGTCCCAATAACATCTGTTGGTGTGAAATAATACAATTCTTCCAATATGCCTAATATTTAGTTTTCCTTACTCTCCAACTTCACTTCAACTAATCATCATCAAAATAAAAATAAATCTAATTAATGCATCCCAGTGAAATTGTAAAAAACTCAAACATAAGACCCGCAAATTCTTTATTTAAGATATGTTAAGCCATTTAAGCCTTAACTGAAAGCCTGTATGAATAGCTCAATTAAAAACATCAAAATAATGATATGAATCTGTATAGGGAGGGAAAATCTGCCTCAATCTGCTTTCCAAATGCTAACCCCTGTAAGCCAGCCTCTTTGCTGAATCAAATGCTTGAAGAGATTACTTAAAAGCAATGATAAACCAAGAACTTGACATAAACTAACTACCAAGTCATTCTAAGACATTACTTTTATAACCCGTGTCAGAACTTGAGGAGAAAGTAGCCCTGACTGTAACCACAAACCTTTGCTGCATCCAGCAAAGAGAACTGTGATAATGCCTCTTAAATGCTGGCTTGCTGGCTTACAATCTAGCAATCCTCAAAAGACTAAGAAACTCTTTTGAGGTAAGGTGAAATATTGTTTTTTTTTTGCTCCCGATGCCTCTACCCAGGCTCATTCTTTTGAAACCAGTAGAAAAGACCTGTGCTCAGAGACTAGCCTCAGGGGGCTGGAGCCAAAATTAAACTGGTCCCGTCTCCTTCGCTCTATCACTGTTAGGAGCAGACAGGAAGCAACCGTGTAGCACACCCATCTACATTTGTATAGTCATACATACGCGTGCGCGCACACACACACACACACAGAGGGTTAACTCGCACTGTGGTACTGAGGGTGTGAGTCCCTCCACCCTCTTTCAATCGGCTGGTTTCCAAAGATGCCCCCCATCCAAAAATAACACACACACACACACACACACACACACACACACACACACACACACACACACACACACACACACACACACACACAC